>JAHRHZ010000003.1:7889570-7907535 GCA_024137785.1 Ginglymostoma cirratum
AGCTTCCCTGCTCCTATGATGCTGCTTGACCTGCTGTGTTCATCCAGCCCCACGCTTGTTATCTCGGATTCTCCAGCATCTGCAGTACCTTTTATCTCTATGCCTGGTTTCAGTTCTGTGTACGTAACTTTTTTTTTAAAAAGAGGTCAGAAAGTCACTCGGAATAGCTAATTAAAGTGTTATGGACCAGATCAGACCCCCTCAAAATACAGTAAGAAGGTAGCCTGGACCCTAACTTTTTCTTATTTTAAAGGCAAGTGTGAGGTGCTGTGTTCCAGATGCAATTTGATTGGTCAGACTACTCGACATTAAGCAGAACACAATTTATTCAAACACTGTAGTGAAAGTATAACAAAAGAAAGAGGAACTTCGAGTGATGTGACTCTTTTGGAAAACCTAACAGAATAATAGATTATTTTACTCCTAAGCAGTAATGATTCCAATATAGAAATGTCCCATAAACACATCATTGGCAAAAGGCAAATTTGGAAAAGAGAATTGTCTCACACATAACTCGAGCAGCCCAGGAGGAAAAACATCTAGAGAAAACTTCAAGACAGCTAGGAGAGATTCACTGCCTTCCAACCCAGCAACGACTGCTGAATGCTGAAGCTAAAAGTCCTGGTTGTGTGGGTGGAAGCTTGACCACACAGAACCACAATTAGTTGTTTCTATTGTTCCAACTTTTAAAACAAAAATCACCCATGGCTTCAACACCTGGCAACCAATCACTGCCAAAAAGAAACCCAAGACAAAACACTCCTCTTAAAGCCACAGCATCGTCATAAGAGAACATTTCCAAGAGAGCACATAACTGAAGTGAAGTGCCAAACAGGCTCCGAGTGTTAACTGATGAGGTATTCGCGAAAGTGAACTTTAATGATACGCACAGAAAACAGGCCGGGTGGGCAACGAGTGTTTTTTTTTGGAGTTCAATTCACTGCCAGGTTTCAGTACAGAGCACAGTTTCAGATGGAAAGGCCAAAATGAGGTAAACTGGCCTCAGCAGCAGAGTTTTTAGTTTATGAAGTTTGCGAGCTGAGAGAGTTAGTGTACAGATTTTCCAGCTACCTAAAGTGACAAGTATTTTAGGCCATCAAGCTTGGAAAGAGTCAGTTATGCAAGAAATGAAGTTAAAAAGGAAGTGAACATCTGACATAAGATCACAAGATATAGCAGCAGAATTAGGCCGTTCAGCCCGATTCAGTCTGTGCCACCATTTGATAATGGCTGAAATGTTTCCCAACCCCATTCCCCTGCTTTCTCCCTGTAACTCTCCATTCACTTCCTAATCAAGAACCCATCCCTGTCTTAAATACAGTCAATGACTTGGCCACCATACTCTTCCGCAGCTATGAGTTTCACAGAATCACCACACTCTGGCTGAAGAAATTCCTTCTCATCTCAGTTGTAAAGGGTCGTCCCTTCACTCTGAGGTTGTGCCCTTGTGTCTTCATCTTTCCGACTCATGGAAACATCTTCTCCATGTCCACTCTATCGAGGCATTTCAGTATTCTCTAAGTTTTAATCAGATCCCCCTCATTCTTCTAAACTTCATCGAGTACAGACCCAGAGACCTCAACTGCTCCTCATATGACATGTCCTTCAACCCCGGGATCATACTTGCAAACCTCCTCCGGAACCGAGCACATCCTTCCTTAGATACAGGGCCCAAAATTGCTCACAATATTCCAAATTATATCAGTCCACCACTTCGTGTTGCGCTATGGACTGGAAATGACAACAGCAGACACAGCCCTGTTGATTCTGCGAGCCCTCCTTTCCAATATTCAGGGAATAGTGCCAAACCTGGGAGAGCTGTCTCACAAATGAGTCTAGCAACAGCCTGCCATACTCATACTCACATAATTAGACCTGAGGCATCATGTCCCGGACACCATCATCACCAGCCCTGGATACATCCTTCCCCATCAGCAGAACAGACCCAGCACAGGTAGTGAAACAACAGTATACAGTCAAGAGGGAGATGCCCCGGGAGTCCTCAGTATTTTCTCCTGATGCAATAAAGTCTCATGGCAACAAGTCAAACATGGGCAAATGAAACCTCTTGCTGATGAATCAGGTCTCCTCCATTTTGAACAATGCTTGGAGGAAACACTGAGGGTAGCAAGGGTACGTAATGTACCCTCAGTGAGGGATTTCAATGTCTACCACCAAGAGTGGCTTGGAGGCCGAATGAGAGGCTGAGCTGAATGAATCCTCAAGGATATACCTGCTAGACTGCATTTGCCACGTCATCTAGGAATCACTGAATGGGTAAAACATTGTTGACCTCGTACCTACCAAGCAGCCTGCCGCAAATACAGGACAGTATCAGTTGGATTGACTTTCCACAGTCCTTCTAAAGATGAAGACTCATCCTCACAGCATCCTTACATTATGTTGTGTGGCTTGACCTCTGTGTTAATTAGGATAGGCTCTGAACAGATCTAGCAACTCAAGACTGAGTGTCCATGAAGCACTGTGGGCCATCAGCAGTAGCAGAATTACATTCAAACACCACGTGCAACCTCACAGCTCAGCATGTGCCCCACTCTTCCATTTCGATCAAGCCAATAGTTCAAAGGAGAGTGCAAGGGGGCATGTTAGGAACAGCATCAGACATACCTAAAAGTGAGCTGTTAATTTGCTGAGGCTAAAACATAGGCCTACTTGTGTGTCAAACAGTAAATGATATTCCTGGTTAGGTGTTCGAGATCCAACAGAATAGATCTCGGCTGTGTAGTCCTGCCATGTGAATGGTGGTGGGCAATTAAACAACTCTCAGGAGGAGCGGGCTCCACAGGTATCCCCATCCTCAATGATGAAGCAGCCAATGCAAAAGATAAGCATTTGCAACAATCTTCAGCCAAGTAAATGACCCATTTCAACCTCCTGAGGTCCCCAGATCACAGATGCGAGTCTTCAGCCAGTTTGATTCTCTCCACTAGATGTCAATGGCTGAATCTACTTGACACTGCAACAGCCAAGGGCCGTCACAACCTTCTGGCAATTGTAGTGCAGGAACTATCGCACCCCTAGCCAAGCTGTTCCAGTACAGCGACAGCACTGACCACGTCTGTCCTGCACAAAACAAGCAGAACAACTTCAAGCCAGCAACTAATACTCCTGCCACACAAATGACAGCCAATTGTCATTTCCAATAAAAGAGAATCAAACCATTATCCCGGAGATTCAATGGTACTACCAATGCTAATTCTCCCACTATCAATATCCTAGTGAACACCACAGACCTCAAACTCAAGTGGACCAGCCATAAAAACGCTGTGATTAAAAGAGCAGATCAAAGGTGACGAATGTTGTTCACCTCCTGTCTCCCCGAAGCCTATTCACAAGGCACAAGTCAGGATTGTGATGGAATACTTTGCATCTCCTTGGACATGGCAGCTCTCACAACACTCAAGGAACAGGACACCATCCAGGACAAAGCAGCCCACGTCATTGGCTTAAACAGAAATGGATGCAATTGAGTGGTTGCTTTCTGTTTGTGCTTGGCAATTATCTGATTTTTGGAAGAGCCCCTGATGTTCAGTCCCTCTTATCTATGAGGGATTCAATCAATTCTTATATCTTACATGGCACACATAGTTTTCATACTTTAGTCAAAAAAGTGTTTGTGAATAAACAGGGAAGTGACACTAATAGAAGGTACCCATCCACAATTAGAGTCATAGAGCATTGAGAAAGGTCTTCTGGCCCAACTCCCCTGTGCTGACCAGGTTTCCTAAACTGACCTAGTCCCAGCTGACTGCAAGATAACAAGGTGTGGAGCTGGATGAACACAGCAGGCCAAGCAGCATCATAGGAGCAGGAAAGCTTGACATTTCGGGCCTGACTGCATTTGGCCCATATCCCTCTAAACCTTTCCTATCCATGTATCTGTCCAAATGTCTTTTAAATATTGTGATTGTATCTGCTACAACCACTTCCTCTGGCAGCTCTCTTCATAATTTAAAAAGAATCCTCAAAATAACACAACTCCTGTTGCTTGTTGAAGAAAATCAAGAGAAACAGAATTTTGTGAAATCGATTCTGAACACGAAAATATTGGGAGGTTCTTCTCAGTTCAACAAATTTAAGTCCCTTAAGGCAATCTACAGGCTTGGTATTTGCCAAACTCGGCTTGTTCAGCTACACTCCCATGATGATGTCCCATACGATGAACCTTGGCTAAATTTCACCACGTAGCTCAGACCCTCCCGTGCTGCACTCTGCGTGACCTCATGTACCCAATCTTTCCAAATGACCCTCTGTTACAAAAAGGCTCCACCTCATCCTGGATAAACATAATTTAATCAGGAGCTCGGATCATTCAATCAAGTTGAGCCACTCAGCAGCTCCACTATTCATAGAGTTGTGCTGATTACAGATTTCAGTAAGTCAGTGGCACGTCAAGATCTATTTTGCCACTCTTTCAAAGAAAAATCGCCCATTTTCTGTAGTAATTTACGACTGGACACAATTAAGACCGTGCATGGTTTTCAACTAATGATTCTGGCACTCAACTGCATTAGCAGGGAATGAAAAATACCGGTCAATCCATAACAGTGATCCATTAATGCGTATTGAGCAAGCAATCGCCCAAAATGCAGTGATTAAAAGAAATCAATCCACCTGTAGAATGATCAACAGTTGTGAAGCAGATGTCAATGATGGTTTAAAAAAAACAATTTTTCAGACCAGACCTAGCGTGAATCAGAACCGTGAAAATAAGACATTGAAAACACCATCGCTGATTTTGTCAAGGAAACGATGATGGATTTGTCATCGTTCAGTGCAGTTACTCCGTGAAACACATGGAAAATCCTGGGGTCTGCACATGTACAGTTCAACGCAGAAATCCATAATGCTCTACCTCCCTTCAAGGTGAGATTTTGAAGTCGCTGCGGGGGGTGGGGGGAGCAATCAGAAATCGCTGAAGTGGCAATACAGCTCATTTTTCTCTATTTTATCTTGCGTGAAAATTCTTGCAAAAGAATGTCACCTCTCTTCCCATTCCCTGAGCCTGTATTCTTCCCCACCCCCACTGTGCCATGAGTCGATTGAAATTCTAAACTTTACGTTTGTTGAATGGGGAGTCACAGAGTCATAGAAATTTACAGCATGGAAACAGACCCTTCGGTCCAACTTGTCGGTGCCGACCAGCTATCCTAAATTAATCTAGTCCCATTTGGCCCATATCCCTCTAAACCCATCCTATTCATGTACCCATCCAGATGCCTTTTAAACATTGTAATTGTACCATCCTCCACCACTTCCTCTGGCAGCTCATTCCATACACGCATCACCCTCTGTGTGAAAAAGTTGCCCCTTAGGAGTAACTGTGCTTTTAAGAACACACTACCTTCATAGTTACTCCTGAACTACCTCACTGCAGCAGAAGAAAACTAGTTTTATATTGGTCAAATGTTCAATTTCTCCATTTAAAAAACATCCACGTTTGTATGTTTTAAAATTTTAGTTTTGTCCTCGATCCCATGTCTAAGCCTTGATTCTCATGTCACGCACGGTCAAATTTTTTGACCAATGTGTATTCTATGCCTTCTGTTTTGAAAAAAAAAAGCTTTGAGATTTTCTGCCTGTGGGGACATGTCAATACGAGGGCAGATTATTCCGCTTGCTGACATCGCGAGCTGCAAACCGGGTGACTCTCTCAATGTCGCGCAAGATTCAAGCAGTCATCTAGAAAAAGGAAAATGCAATTCGAAAGATCGCTGAAATTTTGTCAACAGCTTTGTCCCAAATTTGGCGGCGAGTCTAGTGACTATCGTTGGCCTGCGTAAGTCTGCTTAGCATGTAGCCGTCCCTGTTTTAACTGCAAGCTGACCTCAGTTCAGTTTGGGGTTAGGACTTGTTCAACCATGGGCATCCAAATCCAG
This sequence comes from Ginglymostoma cirratum, assembly GCA_024137785.1. NCBI lineage: Eukaryota > Metazoa > Chordata > Chondrichthyes > Orectolobiformes > Ginglymostomatidae > Ginglymostoma > Ginglymostoma cirratum. The sequence continues at coordinate 7,895,471 of JAHRHZ010000003.1, forward strand.
AAAGGTAGGTGGTGAAAAAACAGACTTTATGCAGTTTTACACATACTTACAGAATTAAACTGTACAAGCACATACCTCCTAACCCCAATCTTAGCTGATGCCTGCTTTGAGGGGCTCACATAAATCACTATTTAATACCCACTAAATTGATTAGTTTACATCATAAAACACAACTAACCATACAATTAAATGATCAGCAAAGTACATGTTCTACTGATGAAATATTAATGCTGCTGCCTTGGAAGATTCTGATTTCAACTCAAATAAGCCTTCAAAGCTTCTTCAAATCTATGGTTAACAATTACCATGAGCAGCATGGATAGAGTGAACAGCTAAGGTCTTTTTCCCCAGGGTAGGGGAGTCCAAAACTAGAGGGCATAGGTTTAAGGTGAGAGGGGAAAGGTTTAAAAGAGATCTAAAGGGCAACCTTTTCTCACAGAGGGTGGTGCGTGTATGGAATGAACTGCCAGAGGAAGTGGTGGAAGCTGGTACAATTACAACATTTAAAAGCCATCTGGATAGGTACATGAATAGGAAGGGTTTGCATGGATATGGGCCAAATGGGACTAGATTAATTTAGAATAGCTGGTCGGCACGGACAAGTTGGACCGAAGGGTCTGCATCCATGCCGTAAATCTCCATGACTCTGAATGGGACTAGATTAATTTAGGATATCTGGTCAGCATGTAAGATTTGGACCAAAGGGCCTGTTTCTGTGCTGTACAACTCCAGGACTTTACCAGCAAAGAATACAATTAGTTTTTTTTTTGCTTACCACTAACCCCCAACGCTACAGACCACAGTTTTCCCCAAAAGCCTCAGACTGTAACTCATTGAAATCGCTACTCTATGCACAGAAGCCTCAACCATGAGATGAGAACATCTGTAATTTTTTTGGAGGAGGAGGGAGTGGGGGTGGGAAGAGGCAAAGCTGAACAATAACTTTACTCAATATTCACAGTTCCACACTTGACAAGTGAGGATCGTCATCTCACAACATGAGCCCTGACCAAACATTCCGCATTCCCATCCTGTGAGATTGAGTTAAACCTGTGACCCAACCTAATCCCTTCATTGCCCCAGCCAACCTCCCTGCAAACAACCCTTGTGCAGGCTGAGACAAGCTGTCATACAGACAAAGAAGCAGTCTGCAAAAACCTCTTTTTTTGCCACAACTGTGCAGTAACAGACCTGTTTCCTTAAGAAAAGAAACAGCTTAGTAAAGGTTCTATTATCTCCCAGAAAGACTTGATTTTGGAGGATTAATTCTTTTGAAAGATTAACAAGCTTTTTTTATTGCTTTCACCATGATCATACAATGTTAGTCCTGAAGCAACAACAGCTTTCAAGTTAGGTGTACCATGCAGCACAATAGGTACAGCATAAAGGAAGGAAGGAAAAAACTGTTAGATTCGTACAGCAAATTTCATAACATCAGGATATCTCCAAGTAGTTTATAGCCAATGACATACCTTTTCCTTCGGTGTAATTAATGTTGCCATGTAGCAAACTTGGCAGCCAATAGAATGGTGGTGGACCGTTAAACAACTCAGTGGAGGAGGGGGCTTCACAAAGATCCATCCTCAATAATGAACACATCAGTGCAAAAGATAAGGTGTAAGCATTCACAACAATTGTCAGCTGACTGAACCTAACTATCACAGCCTGTACCAAAGGTCTCCCACATCAGAGATGCCCATCTTCAGACAATTCAATTCGCTCCTCATGATATCAACCAACAGCAGAGCCACGATCAGGAAATCGAGAGATTTATATACATCTTTTCAATATCACTTGCTTTAAATTTGGGTTTCTGTGTGCCTGGAAGTGATATTTAATTTAAAAACAAATACATATTTCAGCAGCCATTGTGTTTTCTTTTTATAGTGAATTTTTGAGGCTTACATTTAAAATGAGTGTTGCTTGTGGCATTGATCGTCTTTGAGAACCAAACAAAATTATTCAAGAGATGGCAGGATTAGATAGATAGCACGCATTTCCCGCAACTTATCTCTCACACCCCCTCCCCACTATAACAATCAAAACAGAATCCCCCTCGTCCTCACGGACCACTCCACCAACTTCCGGATCCAACGCATCATCCTCCGACACGTCCGCCATCTGCAATCCGACCCCACCACCAAAGACATTTTTTCCCTCCCACCATTATCTGCTTTCCGGAGGGACCACTCTCTCCGTGACTCCCTAGTCCGCTCCACACTCCCCTCCAGCCCCACCACACCCGGCACTTTTCCCTGCAACCGCAGGAAGTGCTACACCTGCCCCTACACCTCCCCCCTCACCTCCATCCCAGGCCCCAAGAAGACCTTCCATATCAAACAGATGTTCACCTGCACATCTGCTAATGCGGTATACTGTATCTGCTGTTCCAGATGTGGCCTCCTCTACATCAGGGAAACCAAGCAGAGGCTTGGGGACTGCTTTGCAGAACACCTATGCTTGGTTCGCACTAAACAACTGCACCTCCCATTCGTGAAACATTTCAACTCCCCCTCCCATTCCTCAGACGACATGTCCATCCTGGGCCTCCTGCAGTGCCACAACGATGCCACCCGAAGGTTGCAGGAACAGCACCTCATATTTCGCTTGGGAACCCTGCAGCCCAATGGTATCAATGTGGACTTCACAAGCTTTAAAATCTCCCCTCCCCCTACCGCATCCCAAAACCAGCCCAGCTCGTCCCCAGATAACAAGCATGGGGCTGGATGAACACAGCAGGTCAAGCAGCATCATAGGAGCAGGAAAACTTGACGTTTCGGGCCTAAACCCTCCAGCTCGTCCCCACCTCTCTAACCTGTCCTTCCTCCCACCTATCCCCTCCTCCCACCTCAAGCCCCACCCCCATCTCCTACCGACTAGCCTCATCCCACCTCCTTGACCTGTCTGTCCTCCCTGCACTGACCTATCCCCTCCCTAACTCCCCACCTACACTCACCTTTACTGGCTCCACCCCCGCCTCTTTGACCTGTCTGTCTCCTCTCCATCTATCTTCTCCTTTATTCATCTTCTATCCGCCTCCCCCTCTCTCCCTATTTATTTCAGAATCCCCTTCCGCTCCCCCATTTCTGAAGAAGGGTCCAGACCCAAAACGTAAGCTTTCTTGTTCCTCTGATGCTGCTTGCCCTGCTGTGTTCATCCAGCTCTACACCTTGTTATCTAAAATTATTCAAGATCTAGTTCATAATCTGAAAAATAGTTGGAAAGGCAGGTTGTGAGAGAGATACAAATAGTTCAGAGATAGCGATTGGTTAAATGAGTGGGTCAAAAGTTGGTAGAGCATTGTGTGAGAAAATGTGAAGTTGTTCATTTTGGAAGGCAGGACAAAAGAATAGAATATTAGTCAAATGGAGAAAAACTGCACAAAGCTGCAACACCAAGGGACTTGGGAAAGCTCATGCACAAAACACAGAAAGCTGGAACACAGGCTTGGCAGGTAATCATGAATATGAATGGAATGTTGGCTCTGATTTCAAGGGGGTTGGAATTTCAGAGTCAGGAAGTCTTACTGGAAATGTACAAGGTGCTGGTGAGATCACATCTGGAGTATTATGAGCATTTTTCATCCCCTTGTTTCAGGAAAGATATCATTTCATTGAAGGCAGTTCAGAGAATGATCCCTGGTATGGACAGATTGTCTAGTGAGCAAAGGCTAAACAGATTGGGACTCTACTCACTGGAGTTTAGAAGAATGACAGTGAATCTCACTGAAACATACAGGATTCTGAAGAGGCTTGACAGGGTGAATGCTGACAGAAAGTTTCCCCTCACGGGAGAGTGTAGGACCAGCAGCATAGTCCCAGAATAACGGGTGCCAATTTAAGACTGAGATGACGAAGAATTTCTTCTCTTAGAGTGTCTTTGGGGCTCCTTGTACAGATTGCTCATGTATACTGCTTCTGCAACAGTCCTTGTGTGCATTTAGAGCTGAATTAGATTCTTGATCAGTAAGGGAATCAACAATTACAGGGAAAGGATAGGAAAGTGGATGTGAGGAATGTTGAATCACCCATGATCCTACTAAATAGTGCAGCGGGCTCAAGGAGCCAAACAGCCTACTCTTAATATTATTTCTTTTGGTTTTATGGTTTTTATGGTTTTATCTTTGAGAAGGTCAGGATATTATATTTTTAAGCCTGAGGGAAGCATATGTAACTTGGAGAAGAAGAAAATATTTTTTTCCCTAATTTCTAGAGCAATTCTATCAAGTCCTTAAATGAAGAGGCAGGCACAGAGCAGCGGTCCTGAGAAGGGAAGAATATAGCAAAACTAGATTGTATTAGAGCAAGGTGTTTGTGATACTCCCAGACTGCAAGTGTTTAGACACAGGTGCAAAGGGCACTTGAAGCTGAGTTCATTTAAATTCAGGCATATGATAGCCAGGAATAAGCTAGAGTTTCCATTTTTGTAATTAAACGTCACAATTAAACGTAAACCTATTGACGTGTAAAGACAAGAATTTTCTCCTTTAGTAAGAGTACTGTAAAAGGGAAACTGCTTTTGGATATTATACAGGGGACCTTTCCTGCAATTTCTAACTGACTGATTTGCTATTAATGGAATGATACTGCTATTGTGTTTAAAAATCTTTGAATTTGTTTTGTAAAGAAATATTATATCTTAATTTTTGTTTGCAAGCTTTTATTTTGTTTTTAAGACCAAACATGCAACATTGTGTGCTTCCATATTATTTAGAGACCACCTTGCTAAAATCAAAACATAACAACATATGTTCTATCAAGTTAGGTTTCAGTCTGACATCTAACTTGACTGGTAATACCATCAGATGGGATGGTAACACCTTAGTTGTCAGCTTCCCATCCTCCCATTATTCACCCTTTGAAGTCATCTCATCTCCAGTATCTTATGTATCTCGATATGATGACCTTTTATTCTTCTGAGCTTCTTTTTGCAGAGATCCAATTTTTCTTCATAAGGTCAGCCCTTCAGTACAAGAATCCGAAGCTGTACGCTATACTCCAGGCGTGATGAAACATAGGCCTGATTTGGCTGCAGTAACATTCCCGACTTGTGTATTTCATTGCCCCTGCAATAAACAGCAACATTCTATTTGCTCTCTATTCATGCAGCAGGACATTCAGATCCCTCTGTACCACCAAATTTGACCATTTCTCTACATTTACTGAACATAGTGCTTTTCTGTTCTCTTTACATTCACAGTGAAATGCACATTTTCCCACATTTGTATTACATCCAGCAATTTTTTGCCCATTCATTTTGCCTCTCTATATCCCTGCGTGGACATTCTTCCTCCTCTTGGTGACTTGTTTTCCACACCTATCTTGATGTCGCCAGCAAAGGTAGCCCACAAGCACCCTGTTCCCTCACACAACTCCAAGAAAGAGATTGTCATTATTCTAAGTGACTTACTTCATTGTTTGTTATGACACACCCCAAGGACAGGCAAGACTTAAACCCTGACCTAATGGCCCAGAGGTAGTGGTGCAACCTCTGCACCCAAAGAATTCTTGCTAAGATAATGAAGTGAGGTCAAGGTACAGACTCAAAATCAGAATCAGCTGATTAAGAGAGAAATTAGAGATGATTACTCATCCAAAGGATGGAGCGGAATAAAAAGAGGATGTTAAAATTAACACCTGTAAACTGAGGTAGATTTTTTGAAGCAGACCATTTGGCCCATCAAGTTCACACCAACCCACAATTAGCATCCCACCCACACCCACCAACCCAAACCTTGTCACCCTACATTTCCTGTAGCTAATCCACCTAACCTATACATCCTTGGACACTATGGCTAATTCACCTAACTTGCGCATCTTTGGAGTTGGATGGAAATCCACACAGACACGGGGAGAATGTGCAAACTCCACACAGACAGCCGCCAAAGGGTGGAATCAAACCCGGGTCCCTGGCTCTGACAGGCAGCAGTGCGAACCACTGAGCCACTGTGCTGACCTTTTTGTGAAACAATAGAAAAACATTGGTGGATAAAATTCAGATATTGATCAGCCATTGGCTTCAGGGCCAAATGCTCTACTCCTGTTTCCATGCTAATTGGCCAATTCACTGACAGCAAACAAAGGATAATAAGTAAAAACAAAGGAAAATGAAACCCCTTTGTGTGGGTTGGACTTGAACCGGGTACAGAAAAGGGAAAATCCACAAACTGACCCATTGCACCAGCTGGCTCCTTGTCAAACCTCAATGAAAACAGAATGAGACACTGCACAGAACCAAGCTTTTACTTACCTTACAATACATTGTGCAGGCTAAAAATCCTTCTCTTATTGTCCTCTGCAAAAACTACTATGAAATTGGACTAGAGGTTTGGTGAAGTATTTTTAGAGACGCCGTCTGAAATATTAGCCATATTCCTCTTGGTACCAACTAATCCTGTGCTCCTGTCAGCAATTGTTTCATTTTGTTCCCTTTTTCTCTCTAAAAGTTCTGCGGAATAATCATCACTTCATTAAAATAATACTTTGAAGACCAGTCCAGTGTTATGAGAACTAATCATCCCTCGCATTCAGTGAAAGGGCTCACAGCACAACTGAACAGAGACAAACTGGGATCTCATTCAGCAGTTTCAGTACACCAAAAGATTGTTATTTCCTCGAGGACCGGGGCGGGTTAATTAATCACAAACATCTCTGTGCCTTGTTATTGACTAGATCTGCATCGTAAAATCACTTTTCCAGTCTCTGAAGGCATCCTCACACCACTGCTCTCAGCTTGCACTGGGCACTAATATGTCAACTCACTGTGGAAAGAAAGTCCATCGTCTAATCACAGAATCCCTACAATGTGGAAGCAGGCCCATCGAGTCCACATGAATCCTCTGAAGAGTACCCCACTCAGACTCACCCCCTTACCCTATTCCTGTAACCCTGCATTTCCAATTGTCCTTGAGCAGCCCAATAATTAATCCCGCTTCGCCTCAAAGTTCGAGCTTTATGAAGAGACATGTCATGGTAATAGTCACACCCACATCAGCACTAGACCACAGAAAAGTAACATTTATTGTACATACTGTGCGATAAATGCAAAGTGATAGTATGAGAACTTCACAGAGTGGCTTTCAAACTGCCACAGGGACTGACTGTGAAGGGTGAGAGCAGTGTAAGCTGCACATCTTTGAGTGCATCACAGTACTGCTCATCACTACTGGAGCAGGTATGGTATTGGGCTATGGGCAAAGAAGGGGAGAGAAGAACCAGTGGGACAGATCTTGAAGAGAGTTGGCTCAGGCACGAAGGGGTGAATGGCCTATTTCTGTACCATGTGATCTCTGAGTACATTTTCCCCATCTTATGCTCCCTCAAAAATTGATGAATATGCTGCTCAGCCACTTCCACCTTTCCCCAATTCGAAGCAGAAACTTGTTGCTTCACCGCTATGCATGTGTTACAAAGTTGAACAAAGATCTGACACAGAATGTCCAGCCTGGTGTTTGTGCTCCACACAGACGTCTGTCCACCTGTTGTGTTTTTATGATATCCTCCGCACCACCACTGCCAGCGATGATATTCTGGTTTGGTTAATTCACTGTATGACAATGCTGTGGCTTTAAGAGGTGTGTTTTGTTCTGGTTTCATTTATAGAGAGATTGGGATACAGGTGTCGAGCTGTCGATGAGAAGATTTTTAAAAAAAACGAGTTATTTTAAAGATGGGACAATAAAAGCAGCCTCAATGGGTGTGGTCAAGCTCCGATCCACAGAACCAGGGATGTTTAGTTTTCAGCAGCAGTTGCTGTTGGTGTCTTGAAGAAGTGCATGTTATTTTATCCTCTCTTGATTACAGCCCAAAACTGGGGATTCTCTTGTTAAGCTGCTGAATTGCATGTGAGACAAAATCTGTTTTCTGAATTTACCTTTTGCCAAGGTTGTGTTTATGGCATATTAGTATATTGCAAACGTTAATTCGTAATAGTAACCATATCTATTATCCTGTTTGGTTTCCATCTGAGGTGAGTTATTCTAAATTCCTCTTTCTTTAGTTGTATTTTAACTATTATCTTTGAATAAACAGTGTCTTAACATCGAGTAGTTTGACCAATCAAATTGCATCTGGAACACAGCACCTCACATTTGCCTTTAAAATAAGAAAAAGTTAGTGTCTAGGCTACCTTCTTAATCGAATTTGAGGGGGTCTGGTCTGATCCATAAACAACTACCACTCACCATCCTTTCTGTGCTCAGTCTGGGACCCTTTTAATTATTAGGCGAAGAGAATAAAATACTGTTGAGTCTAAACTAAACAGGTACTTGTCTTGCATAATTAGGCAGCTAATTGCATGATAACAAGAGATCCAGATAACAAAAGATTCTATTAACTCGTCCAGCGTGTTTACTGGGTCCTTTTTGGAGGTCTACAGAATACAGCTCCCTCCTGCTCTTCATTAAGAACTCAACTGCTTTCACGTGAAGGCCATATGACATGATCAGAGCATGGTCATTAACTCCTTTAGAACCTCAATCAACACTACCCTTCTGACCCACACACCGCAAAGATGTCCTTTGTTTCACTTTCTCCCGAATGTGGTGGCCTCGCTCACATTTACATGCGTGTGTTTCATTGTTTTCAAAAGCTATTCTGGTGCAACACAGAGAGTTGAGTATCTCATTGACTGCCACAGCATAGATACACACCAGACATACCAGTCTCCTTCATCATGTTTCCAATTAACCCATCCCCACTTAACAAATAAACAGTGCAATCTTACATGAGCTTTCATCAATTGCCAGATACTATCAAAAACACTGATTCGACGATTGAGGAGGAGGAGATGATGAAATCAGTACTTTATAGTGAGCTGCAGAAGTTCATCATGAAATAGTGGACTCATGACAGGATGATTTAAATTACTGAACATATAAGTGGATGACAACATTTTCCTGTGTCAGTGTTTTGAGTTAGCGGATCAGTGGCTCGAGAAATATTCTCAAACTAATGACAAAGTAAAATGTTACAATTCTGAATTAACAACAGCAAATGCCAGAAACATTTTCATTGATTCACAGAATGTGGGTGTCGCTGGCCAGAGCAGCATTTATTGCCCATCCCAAAGGGCAGTTCAGAGTCAACTCAGTCTGGAGTCACACACAAGCGAGAGCAGACTGTTTCCTTCCCAAAAGTATATTAGCAAATCACATGGTTTCATGTTCATTAGACTTAGATTTCTCTACTGAATGCAGTGTTCATCTGCTGCAAATGAGGGATTCGAACTGGGGCCCCCAGGACAATACCTGGGTCTGTGGATTAACAGCCTATCGATAAAACCATCCCTTCCCCCTTGATAATTTACTGCTTTTAACTTATAACTTACTACGTGCATGAAATAAATTGTTTAAATGACACAACAGATTTCAGCTTTTTAGGGACAGATGGAGAAAGAAGCAATGCAGACTTGCATTCATGCATTTAATTGCACAAAAATGTATATGTTCCTACATTTTAGGTCAATTTGCAGATACTATAAAAAGCATTTCCCAGTGATGAGACTTACTGATAATCAGTTCAGCTCAGATGAATTTTGCAAAACCTGATCAAAAGCAACAAAAAGATCTGTGAAATGCTGGCAGGATCTAAGGGGTTAAAATTCAGAAGTATCACCACTGTTGTGAATAAGTCAAATGTTATTTGTATGTCTTCAAAATGGTACAACATTGATTTTGATCCCATTGTGCAGCTTAGCTACAGAGACTTGGTTCATCTATTCATGGGATGGTGGGCATCACTGGCTAAGACAGCATTTATTATCCATCCCTACGTACCCTTGAGATGGTGGTGGTGAGCTGCTTTCTTGAACCAGGGCAGTCCCTTTGGTATGGGGGCATGAGGATGCAAGTTCCAAGATTCTGACTCAGCGACACCACTGAAGGAACCACTGAAGTGACGTATTTCCAAATCAGAATGGAGTGGGACTTGGAGGCCAACCTGCAGCCAGTGTTGTTGTTAAGACCCACTTGTCTCAATACACACAGACAATGAGGGTCATCAGTTCGACTGGGACAAGGTGACAATACTGGGACAAACGAACAACAGACATGCAAGAGAATTTCCAGAAGCCTGGTTCTCAACACAGGACTCCATTAACAAACACATATAAGTAGACCTGTACACAGATTGCTGCTAAAACAACAGAACCAGAAGCAACAAGTCCATCACACCAGAGGATCATATAAATCCAGAAGGAAGCAGAACACCAACGCTATGATTAAAGGTCGCATTGATGATGTTGCCAAGAAGGGTAAAGAAGGTTCTGCATACCACAGAACAACCAGCTTGGTGAGCTAATGAACAACTGCAGACCCACTTGGGAAAACGCACCAATTCTCAAGGTATTCTTCCAGAAACACCGGAGATGTTAATGATTCAATGAAAGCGAGCTAGGTCTGTGATTCACCAATCTGCGAGGATCAAATTAATATAAAACACTGACCAGACTCCTGTACTTAACTACTACTTACAAAAAATAAATAAACTCTTATCATTGGTGAATTGCTATAAACTATCACCATATGGTTCTACTGGTTAAAACTCTAACCCTCTTTTAAAACACCTCTTCACACACACAAGTATAGACAAACAAAACTTAAACCTTGATTTTATGGATGGAGGGACAAAACTGGGAAATGTGGTTTTGGCACCAGTCCGGTGGGCACATTGAGATGTTCCCCTTTGTTGCCAGTAGTTTCTGTTCTTCAATCTCCTTTCTCCAGGTTGTTTCAGTTCTTTGCAGGTGGCAAAGGGCATTTGGTATGCTAATCACTAAGTCTACTCGTTACTGGTGAAAGGCAACAGCATAGAGTAGCTCTTGGGGAAAAATATAGCTGACTTCCTTTTGTCTTCAGGGATTCTTACGACAGCTAGAGAGAGAACCACATGAACTGCTCATCCAGCAGTTTAAAGGCTTCCCGCTATATCATTCACATCCACAAGCTGTTCAGTTGCTGGGAACCAATCAGAAAGTTGTCACCATTTCTGAAGAAGGGTCCAGACCCGAAACGTCAGCTTTCCTGCCCCTCTGATGCTGCTGTGTTCATCCACCGCTACACCTTGTTATCTCACCATTCTGATGACCTTTAGCATCCATGACTGGTCACAACCACAGAAACCAATCAGCTGCTTGCAGTCAGGCAAACCTTACCATGCACACACGGCCCAGTGTTGAGCCATCAACAAGTACATGAAACGATAAGAAACTGGAGAAGGAGTAGGCCATTCAATCCCAACTTTGTTGTGAGGATTTTGTATAGGCGGTCTTCCTCTTTCTTGCATAGTTCCGGAGTGTTGCAGTGTGTCCTGGCCCATTTAAATAGTGTCCTAATGCAGCTTTGTTTGTGGGCATTTAGGTGGTTGCAGTGGAAGTTGAGGATTTGATCAGTGTGGGTTGCTTTTCTGTATGCTGTGGTTTGGAACCCCCCCCCCGTTGGTCATTCCCTCAACTTTAACATCCAGAAACAGAAGTTGATTGTTGTTTTCTTCTTCCCTTGTGAACTTAGTCCCTGCGAATACGCTGTTGCTGAGATGGTGGGTCTCTTCTAATTTGTTGCATTTAATAATGACAAATGTAAGATGGAATTGGACACGGCTTTTAGTTTTATCTGAGGAAACTATATGAATTCATGAAAAAGTGTGGGTTTTTGTTCAGTCATACAAACTTCAAGAAAAAGGTGATAGCATGAAAACTTCAAGGTCACACAGCATCTGACAATTAATGGAACTGATCCAAGACATGTGACTTCCAAGGAAGCAGCTTGTTTTCCAACATGACGCAGAAGAATTTCCAACCAAGATTTCGGAGATAAAACAGTTCAGAATGATGGCAGTCAATAAGGATCATCTGGCAAATAGACTCCATGCCCAGCTGATGTGTGTCCAAAATTGTTAACACTCTTCAGCCATGAAGTACTATGACTGGTGCCTTCACAAGATCTGATCACAGTGAAAGTGGTCCAACAGCAGTGCCAGCTTCCAAGCCAGCTTTCTCAGCACTGAGATAACAAGGTGTGGGGCTGGATGAATACAGCAGGCCAAGCAGCATCATAGGAGCAGGAAAGC
>JAHRHZ010000003.1:7907635-7926129 GCA_024137785.1 Ginglymostoma cirratum
GCTGGATGAATACAGCAGGCCAAGCAGCATCATAGGAGCAGGAAAGCTTTACGTTTCGGGCCTAGACCCTTCATCTGATGAAGGGTCTAGGCCCGAAACGTCATGCTTTCCTGCTCCTATGATGCTGCTTGGCCTGCTGTGTTCATCCAGCCCCACACCTTGTTATCTCGGATTCTGCAGCATCTGTGTTCCTATTATCTCTTTCTCAGCTCTGAGGTGGTCATCTCTCAAAACCAACTTCATTGGGCAGGACATGCCGCTTGTGTGCCTGACACCAGACTCAGCACAGCTCGACCGCACTGACAGCATATACTCAAATGTGGATCAGAACGATACAGGTTTGAGATTCAGACCAGAAACATCAGTTGATAATCTAGGATCAAACTCCATTCACAGGTGAGGGCTCCACTACTTTTCACATTTTATGGGAAACCTAAGAACCATCTGGTTGTTTTAATGTTTTATGCAAGGGATCAAGATCCTCATGGCAAAGGGAAGCATGGACATCTCCCAGTTCCCAACAGCAGAATCTTCTTTCAACTGCATTTATCTCATTTCTGCTATGTTGCTGCCCTTGCATTTGATTTTCTTACACTTGTCCTGATGAGTCCAAGACAAAAAGGTTCGACAGCATCTAATTGTGTGATCCTGAAGAAGTGACTTGTTATACATGAGGCATGATAATCTGTGGTACAGATCTAGGTCTTTCTGCCCAAAAAATAATATGTTCATCAGGACAATCTGAGCAATCCTCGTGGATCATGCACATTTGAGGTGCAGTATTTGTACGATGACTGATTTGATGCAAAAGATGATGTCTCAAATTAAAAACACGAATGACTCAAACTGTCACAAAACAGACAGGGAACAGAAGCACAGTGTCAACTGGCAGGCCACACAGGCAAATAAACAACAGCATTCCTTTCCTTACTTTGACACACTAACATGTTTGACTAAGTTCTGCCTCATTGAACTAAAATAACCGACTTGTGGTAATGCACTCACAAATACAACTGGAAGTGAAGCCCCTTAATGGCTATTAGAATAATTTCAATTTGCTTGACCATCAGGATACTGGAGTGGTGTGCATGGACATTTTGCCAGAAATCAACAGCGCTAGGCATTTGGTGCTTTGTTATAATCGCTCAAGTAAAACATACGGTCAAATTGCAGTTTCTTTTTTGTTCACATCTGCCTGATGTGTGTGTTCTTTTTAAATTTGGTAGCAGTATTTAGTTGTATAATACAAACCTTGTGTCAATAATTTGTGCATCTTTGTTTGAGTAAACTCAATATTTATATCTCCAAGGTGTGTATAACCAAACTGGTTAAATTTCAGGTTTGTGGGGTGGAATTTCACCAGGCCCTGTGAAAAGCCAATCGAGGTCTCAGTTTTGGGAGCAACTAACAACATTTTCCTACAGAGTTCTGAGTGTCAAGATGAGATTCGCGCAAAGCAACAGTGAGATGCCTACCAACATGATTATTGCTTGTTGTCACAATCATGAACTGCAAAGCTTGTTTCATTAATTTGCAGCGTCATTTTACACCAGTTGCTGTGAGGAAACCAGATGCCAAGAATTCCCAACATGGAGGTTCGAGCGGGTGTCCGACAATTCCAGCTTGCTCCCTCTGACTGCCATCTCAAACATCCACCCCCAACAGTTTCAGGGCACAATCCAGGGCAGACTATTGAAATAACAAGGTGTGGAGCTGGATGAACACAGCAGGCCAAGCAGCATCATAGGAGCAGGAAAGCTTGACGCTTCGGGCCTAGACCCTTCATCAGAAATGGGGGAGGGGAAGAGGGTTCTGAAATATAGGGAGAGAGGGGGAGGCGGATAGAAGATGGATAGAGGAGAGGATAGGTGGAGAGGAGGCAGACAAGTCGAAGAGGCGGGTTGGAGCCAGTAAAGGTGAGTGTAGGTAGGGGGGTCAGGAGGAGATAGGTCAGTCCAGGGAGGATGGACAGGTCAAGGGGGCGGGATGAGGTTAGTAGATAGGAGATGGGGGTGGGGCTTGAGGCTCCACCCCGCCTCTTCGACCTGTCTGCCTCCTCTCCACCTATCCTCTCCTCTATCCATCTTCTATCCGCCTCCCCCTCTCTCCCTATTTATTTCAGAACCCTCTTCCCCTCCCCCATTTCTGATGAAGGGTCTAGGCCCGAAACGTCAAGCTTTCCTGCTCCTATGATGCTGCTTGGCCTGCTGTGTTCATCCAGCTCCACACCTTGTTATCTCGGATTCTCCAGCATCTGCAGTACCTATTATCCCAGACTACTGAAATAGGCCACCCTCTCCAGGTGTCATTGCAACTAACTGCTGACAGCTGTGAGGGAGGGGAGAATTGGGCTTGCAGAAGACAAGGGTACCATACAGGTGGAGCAGGTACTTAACAAGGTGAGTTTGGGATCATAGCACGAGAAAACTCACTGGGCTTCATGGAGAGAAACTCAATGACAATTTGGCAAAATATGTTGAAATTCAACCTTTTGTCACTCGTGAAGGAGTGGGACTAGAAAAGGATTAGGGGTGTCATAACACCGAGAAATTGGGAAATTAATGGGATTAGTTTTCAAATTCATTGAGATTTGGGGGGACAGATAGGATGGATGGAAAGAAACTATTTCTGCTGGTTCCAGAGTCTCATACTAAGGTGGCATATCCTTTAAATTAGAGCCAGTTATCTCCGTTTTGAAATTTGGAAACAGTTCGACGTGATATTTGGTCCTCTTTTCAACAAACAATAAGTGAAGCAAGGTAGACATAACACAGTGTGGAGTTGGAAGAACACAGCAGGCCAGGCAGCATCAGAGGAGCAGAAAAGTTGACGTTTCGGGTCAGGACTTCTGAAGAAGTGTCCCGGCCCAAAACATCAATTTTCCTGCTCCGCTGATGTTGCCTGGCCTGATGTCCTCCTCCAGCTCCATACTGTGTTATCTCTGACTCCGGGTTCGGCACTTCTTATAATCTGAGTGAAGCAAGGTACATTGTTTGTTTTAATCTAAGCTTGATAACATTTTGTTCACAACATTTTTACACCTTTCATCATTTTCAACACTTCCAGCAAATGGCAGCACAGTGGCTCAGTGGTTAGCACTTCCGCCTCACAGTACCAGAGCCCTGGTACTTCCAGTCTTGGCTGACTCCATGTGAAGTTTGCACGTTCTCCCTGCATCTGCATCGGTTTCCTCCCACAGTCCAAAGATGCCTTGGTCAGGTGGATTGGCCATGCTAAGTTTCCCCACAGCGTCCAGAGATTAGCCACCAGAAATGCAATTTAACAGGAATAGGGTGGGATGCTCTTGGAAGGGTTGGTGTAGACTCGATGGCCTGTTCCCACACTGTAGGGCTTCAATGATTCAAATCTCTTCTTGGCCTTATTTATGGATAAATACTTTGCTCCAGTCTATTCTTACAGCCCTTCATTGCATGAATCATTTTGTTAAATCTCTACACCATCTCCACTGCACACTCACATGTCCTGCCTCAAGTGTGGTGGCCAGAATTGAACACAATGCTATTGTTGGAATCATTGTTGCTAATTGTTGAACCAGTGTTTTATGAAGGTTTTGCAATATGCTGGAAATCTCATAGGAGCGAGCAAAACTTTGCACAACTGTTAATCATGAACAAACAAAGGACAGAATAGATGTAGTCCAGTCTCAACAACCAGGACATCTTACATCAAAGGTTGTCATACCTTTAGACAACGATAAGAATCCAGGAAAATGTTGCACCTGAAACAAGGGAAAGATAGAACAGTAGCAAGTATAGTCAACAGCAACCTTAAAATGGGAGCATCACTGTACTATTTGTGAAGCCAGCTAGTCCAAGACTGAAGCAGAGAATAATACCTTTCAACATGTGGCTACAAATGATTAACAATTTAATTTTGCTTGCTATCTTGTCATTCACCATGAAGGTTTCTTTTCCTGAGTTATTGTGCTTTCTCCCCTCTGTTTAACAAATATGAAGATTCTATCATCCACATATTGTTTTTTTTCACCTCCCAAGACGACACAACACACTGAAGATGCTTTTTCTTTCAAGATTTGCTCCTTGGGTTTGATTGGTAATGTATTTTCCTAACTGATACACCTATCTCCAAGACTCCAAGGCAGACACGCAGAATCCCTGACTAAATGTCCACTTATTTAGTGTATCTGCAGAGTGAGAAAATGGAGTTCTGTTGAATAGTGGACTCAGAATGTTCAGAAATAGTAAGAACTGCCGATGCTGGAGTCATAGATAACATAGTGTGGAGCTGGAGGAGCACAGCAGGCCAGGCAGCATCAGAGGAGCAGGAAAGTTGACGTTTGGGTCGAGACCCTTCTTCAGAAATGGGGCATTTTTTAAGAAGTGTCCTGGCCCAAAATGTCAACTTTCCTTCTCCTCTGATGCAGTGTGGCCTGCTGTGCTCTTCCAGCTCCACACTGTGTTATTGCTGACTCCAGCATCGGCAGTTCTTACTATCTCATTGAGTTTCATAGAATAGAATCCCTACAGTATGGAAACAGGCCCTTTGGCCCAACAAGTCCACACTGAACCTCAGAGCATCCCAGCCAGACCCATCCCCCAACAACACACCTAACCTCCACCTCCCTGAACACTACAGGCAATTTAGCATGGCCAATCCACCTAACCTGCACATCTTTGAACTGTGGGAGGAAACTGGAGCACCTGGAGGAAACCCACGCAGACATGGGGAGAATGTGCAAACTCCACACAGACAGATGCCCGAGGCTGGAATCGAACCTGGGTCCCTGGCGCTGTAAGGCAGCAGTGCTAGCCACTGTACCGCCCTACAATAACCCCACTACAAAGCCTTTTCTAGGGATGCCTACCTTGAAGAAGTTATCCTCCCACCCCATTTCTGAAGAAGGGTCTCGACCCAAAGCGTCAACTTTTCTGCTCCTATGGACTCAGAGTGTAAACTCTTTTGCTCTCAATAGATGCTGCAGATCTGCTAAGAATCTCTAACATTTTCTGAAAGAAATTCTGTTTTCTTTCCACAATTAGTTTAACTTCCATAAATTTTGAAGTGTGAGAATTTAGGCTACAGTATTGATCACTGAACTGTGTCGACCAAGAAAAATCCAAGTGGTGCATCTTAGCTTTTTGCTCACTCTGATTATTCATTTCTAAAGGGCAATTATCAGACAAGACATAGGGATTCTGGAGAACTAAGTGGAGCAAATGAAGGATCTTAACTTTCAGAATATATTTAAACAATTAAGGCACATAACTGCACCAGAAAGTAATATGAACATTTAATTTCATGGATTACTGACTAAAACATCATGAATAACATCCAATCTATGTCCCTGAAGGAAAGCAAAATGAAGGAATCCATCAACCAGAGAAAGCCAAAATATTTTTCACTGGCAACATGGTGATGCAACATCCAAGTTGGTTTTAAAAAGTCTAATAAACAGTAAATGTGCCCTGTAATACTGAAGTACTGGCTTAATATTAGAGGTGTGACTGAGATATCAGTTTGGACATCATCTTCAAGCTGTTCTTAAGTAGAAGGACATGCTGTTATGAAGTCATAGGGAAGTACAGCACAGAAACAGATCCTTTGGTTCCATGCCAACCAGATATCCTAAATTATTCTAGTCCCATCTGCCAGCATTTGGCCCATGTCCTTCTAAACCCTTCCTATTCATATACCCTTCAAGATACCTTTTAAATGGTGTAATTGTTCTCACCTCCTCCACTTCCTCTGGCAGCTCATTCCACACACGCATCAACCTCTGTGTGAAAAAGTTGCCCCTTAGGTCCCTTTAAATCTTCCCCCTCTCACCTTAAACCTATGCCCACTAGTTTTCCCCTACCCTGGGGAAAAGATCTTGGCTATTCACCCTATCCATGGCCCTCAGGATTTTATAAATGTTTATAAGGTCATCCCTCAGCCTCCGACGCTCCCAGGAAAATAGACCCAGTCTATTCGGCCTCTCCCTTTAGCTCAAAATCTCCAAACCTGTCAAAATTGATGTAAATCTTTTCTACGCCCTTTCAAGTTTCACAACGTCTTTCCTATAGGCCAACAGGCCAAATGTATTCTGCTTTCTCAAAACTGTGTGCAGTGGTACTTTCACTGAGTCCTACATTTACAGGGTGGGATTGTGGGGACTGTGGTCAGGTAGTTGGTCCTGGAAGTAAAGTCAGTGGCTGGGCAACAAGCCCAGAGGAAGCATGCACCTCAATATATTGTGTGGGTTAGATGGTGCAGAATATGACTTCTGCCCTTTATGAGTTCCTGGTCAATCTGAGAGTATTTGGAAGTCCCTAGTTTTGTAAGGCATGGTGCCATCGGAAGGATTACATTCTGCTGGTGGTTGGCAAAGTATGAAACAAAATTATGGTAGGCTATTGAACTTCTCAAACTTCTCAAAGGATTGTAAAAACACAAGCTTTTGACACTCCCCCGCAATATCTTTCCTGAGGCCGAGGGTAATTGCGGTAATAGTACTGACCTGCTGACACTGCCTTACATCTGCCAGTATGAGATTACTGTCCTGAGTCATTTCAAATTACACCTTCCAGCACAGTCCAATAGTGACCAAGAACTTTTAAAAAGAAATTTGAATGTTCAGTGAATGACTGAAAGATTAATACAAGATTTCAAATTTTAACACTTGTACTATAAGAAATAAACCCAAAGCAACATTGTATTTAAATGCAAATCAGTAGGCAATTCATAATTTAAACTAAACTAAAGAAAGGAGCCCCCAACTAATTTCTGCGATTCTTTCCTCTGAACTCTTGCCGCTCAAAGCCCATTTCCTTGGCAATGTAAATCACAAGGCTGTTGTATGCAGATTGAAATGTGAATTAACTATCTTCTGCATCCCCAACTCTATTCTGTCTCAGAATTAAGTGTAAGTTGACTACAACCATGAACAAAACATTACTTTCCTTTCACCTCCACTGTCAGCAAAGCTGATAAATTGTTAACAGGTAAGAATATCTTGCACCTTATTCCCACTGACACCAACATGGGCTGCCCCTTTAACCTTCAACAGTCACATTATCCATGCTTGTTGTCAGGCAGAATTTAGGACAGGTTACGTAATACCCTGCATTCTTCCATATTACCCTAAATTGAAGAGGTGTTCCCAAGAAAAATCTTTTGTCTGTGACCCAAAGTGCTTTCGTCATTTCATTTGAGAGTGGCTTGCCCTTCGATTCCCTTGTGAACTTGCAGTCAGCAAATGATCGCTGGAATGTGGAAATAATTGCTGCAATTTGGGCACTGTTGAAACTGCAACTAGGTCCTCCTTCAGGCACTTAAAGTTAACCAAGTTGAAACAGGAAGCTTCATTTCACATTTGAAACTTACCAGGATGAAACACAATGAGAATCCTCAAATGATGTATTCAAGCAAAGAGCCATTCTGAAGAGTAATTTTGTCTTTCTGAATGCATAACCTTCAGCTATTGCTGGTAAAATTCGGTCAAAATTAACCCATTCTCTTGACAGAAGTGCGATAAACTGCAAGAACTAGCTGTCACACACAGGTAGATGCACAGCCCCTTTGGAAAAATCTCTCTGATGTCCTGCATATCTGGGCTTGATGATTTATGAATTGGCAAGCTTTCAGGACACATTGAGAAGCTTTGGTAAAACCGCACCCCTACTCCATTCACAATCGTAATTGGGGGATCCTAAAGTAGACAAAGTTCAAGACAAGTGGGTCACCTGTTGGACAGACAATGATGGGAGGATGTGTGTGTGTGTGTTTGATCATCATTGTGATTGATGCAAGGTGACACATTTTAGGAGGACGAACAAGGCAAAGGAGTTCACATTGAACTTGGGATCCTTGGAAATATGAAGGATTAGAGAAACCTTAGTGTGCATGTCCTTGGAGGCAGCAGGGCAGGCAGATTCAGGTGGTTCAGAAAGGCATCTGGGATACTTGCCTTCTTTAGTCCAGGCATGTGAATACAATGGCAAAGATGTTATATTGGAACTGTATGTAATGTTTATTGGACCACAGCTAGAGTACTGTCTGCAGTTCTGGTCACCACATTATTAAAGGAACATCACCATTTTGCTAGAGAGGGTGCAAAGGAGATTCACCAGGATGTTGCCTCAGCTGGTGCTTGAGCTATGGAGAAAGACTACATAAACTGAGGTTGTTTTGCTTAGCACACAGAAGGCAGGGGGTCAGGAGGGACCTGATTCTGAGGGGCACAGACATGGGAAGAAATTTTCCTCCTTCCTTGAGGGGTCAATAGCCAGGCGGCACATTTGAGGTCTTGAGCAGTGGTTTTGAGGAGATTTGAACTTTTTTTTTATTCAGTGAGTAGTTATGTAGAACTTATGATCTAAAAAGGGTGGTAGATGTGGGATCCCTCCAGAGATTTAAGAGGTTGGGCGTGTCCAAAACTAGAGGACACAGGTTTAATGTGAGGGGGGGAAATGTAAAAAGGACCTGAGGAGCAACTTTTTCATGCAGTGGGTGGTGCGTCTATGGAATGAGCTGCCAGAGGAAGTGGTGGAGGCTGGTACAATTACAACGTTTAAAAGGCATCTGGGTGGGTAAATGGATAGAAAGGACTTAGAGGGATATAGACCAAATGCTGGCAAATTGCACCAGTTCAGTTTGGGATGTCTGGTCGGCATGGACAAGTTGGACCGAAGGGTCTGTTTCCGTGATGTTTCACCCTATAAATATTCAGATGGGCCCTCGAAACGCCACCGCACACACGGCTAGGAGGCAAGTGCTGGAAAATGGGATGAGAATACGATGGGCCGATGGGCCTCTTGCCGTGCTGTGAAAAACTGACTCGGGCTCCGTCACTGACTGAACACTGAACAAGGAGAGTGGTCGGTTCAGTAAAGACATTTTCTCTCTCTGCGTCCGTCTCTCCCAAATCAGAGATTTGTGGATGAACTTTGGTGGGATTTTCTTTTAAAAGCAGCGGCTAATTTACACGTCTGCAGGTTGACAATCTCGACACAGCCGGACAGAAAACCAAAAACAGACATTCCTGGGGTTTGGAAGCTCAGCAGGTCTGGCGGCACCTGTTAAGAGTGAAAGCAGAGTTGTTTCGGGTCTAGTGACCCTTCCTGGGAACACTTATCTGCACAAATGCTGCCAGACCTGCTGAGTTTTCCCAGCAATTTCTGGCGGGGGTGGGGGGGGGCGCCCTTTGTTTTTGATTTCCAGCATCCGCAGTTCTTTAGGGGATTTTATTTCAGAGAGGACAGAGTTTGCAAGGACCCAATATTATTCTCTCGCCTGACACCGATCCGCGGTTGCCTTGCAACCGGAGAAACAAGGGAAGAGCAGTTTGCAGTCTCGGGTCCGGTTTTAAGGCAATGACTGGGCGAGATTTCACCCCGAAACTAAATGGCGGAACGTATGCTTTCTGCAACATTCGGAATGAATGGTTCATTCCAAGAGACGCTCAATTGTCACGGCTTCAGGCAAGAACCTACGCCGATTTCTGTTCCCCTTCTGGTTGGGACCAGGTTCATCCCTTCAAAATCCTGGCCGGTGAGAGCCCCGATCTGCTTGCTCCCCCCTGATGAAGATGTCCCTCACTCCCCTGCCCAGCTCCAGGAAAGCGCACGACCCTTTCCACCAGAGACTGGGGTGGTGCTGCTGGTCGAGGGAAGGGGAGGGGAGGGTTTGGGACGGTGAAATCGGTGGGGTGTGGGGTGATCCAGTTACCTTTGTGCGGGGGGGGGGGGAGGAGTGACACTTTGGAAGCTCCCAAAGTCTTGAGGAGTTTCTGTCGCGGTTCAGCCACGCCCCCAGGGTCAACTTGTGATTCGTGGGGTGGGGCGGTAATCCCAGAAGGTGGAGAGAGCTTCCCCTTCCTCGACATGAGAGGTACACAAAGGGAGTGAAGGAGGGGGGGTGGTAGGCGGAAGCTGGAGAGTCTCGCCTTCCCTTTTGGAAAGACCACCTCCTCTCTCTGTTCTTTACTCGTTAGAGGAGCTTTCCAAGCACCTGGACCCAGGCAGCAGGGAGGAAGAGGGCCATTTCTTCTGTGCACGTTTACCAATACCTCCCTGAGGAGCAAGGGAGAGGGAGAGGAGGGAGGGGAGAGAAGGAGAAGAGGAGAGATTGCGCTCAGATATGGGGATCCTCCCTGAAAACCGGACCGGCTCGGTGCTGGCGGTGAACGGCTCAGCCCGCCCCAGTCCCAGCCCGAGCCGGGTCATTGCCCTGGGGCTAACGCTGGGCTCGTTCATCCTGTTCGCCCTGCTGGGGAACGTGCTGGTGGTCCTGTCGGTGGTCTGCCACCGGCCCCTGCAGACGGTCACCAACTATTTCACCGTCAACCTCGCGGTGGCCGACCTCCTGCTGAGCTGCAGCGTTCTGCCGCTGTCCGCCTGGCTCGAGGTGCAGGGCCACTGGCCACTCGGCCGGCTCCTGTGCGACATCTGGGCAGCCCTGGACGTCCTTTGCTCCACCGCCTCCATCCTCAGCCTCTGTGTCATCTCCATCGAGCGCTACATCGGGGTCAGCTACCCGCTGCGGCACCAGGCCATCGTGACCGAGAGAAAGGCTCTGCTCACCCTCCTCGGCGTCTGGACCCTGGCTCTGGCCATCTCGGTGGGTCCCCTCCTGGGCTGGAAGGAGCCCGCGCCCCCCGACCACACGGTCTGCCGAGTGACCGAGGAGCCCGGCTACGTCCTGTTCTCGGCCCTGGGATCCTTCTACGCGCCCCTGGCCGTCATTCTGGTCATGTACTGCCGGGTCTACATCGTGGCGAGGCGCGAAACCAGGAGCCTGGAGGAGGGCAGGAAGAGGGAGAGATACAAGGGGACAGGGGACCGGGTAACGCTGCGCATCCACCGGCCGGAGAAGAGGGCTGACCCACTGGACCAGACCCAGAGCCACCCCCAGGGCCGGGGGACGCAGCTGAAGACTCAGTTCTCCGTGCTCCTCCTCAAGTTCAGGCGGCAGAAGAAGGCGGCCAAGACCCTGGGGATAGTGGTCGGAGGCTTCATCCTCTGCTGGCTCCCATTCTTCGTGGTCCTGCCCTTAGGTAAGAACCGATTCCTTTGCACCGTTTTGTCTGATCCGTGTCCTGACACTCCCTAACCTTCAGCTGCTTTTCGTTTTGTGTGCTTCGCTGTGCGTTTTGCTATTCTAAAGTGGCCTTTCTGAGTGCTGGATGGTGACAGCATTGGAGGATTTGAGCGATAGAGAGAGGCTGAAAAGGCTGGGACTTGTTTTGCGCCCCCCCACCCCGAAGTGTCGGAGGCTGAGGGGTGAACCTTGTCGCGATTTATAAAATTAACCAGGAGCATGGATAAGGTGAATAGCGAAGATCTTTTCCGCAGGCTAGGGGAGTCCAAAACTACAGGGCATAGGTTTAAGGTGAGGTGGGAAGATTTAAAAAGGGCCTGAGTGGCAACTTTTTCACGCAGAGGGTGGTGCGTGTATGGAGTTAGCTGCCAGAAGAAGTGATGGAGGCTGGTACAATTGGAACATTTAAAAGGTATCTGGATGGGTATATGAATAGGAAGGTTAAGGAGGACATGGGCCAAATGCTGGCAAACGGGACTAGATTTATTTAGGATATTTGGTCAGCACGGACGAGTTGGACCGAAGGGTCTGTTTCCATGCTGTACATCTCCATGACTCTGAGTGTGACATCGGCCATAACGATGTTAGTGATGGCTGTAGGAGGGTCTGTTCTGGAACCTCATCAATCAATTAAAGTGACATGATAATGAAACATATATAGCGATGACCATTACGAGCACTTGCAGGACGGTGTCTCTTTATGCTTGTGTGTAAACGATGGAGAGTAGTGTGTAGAGAGGAAGAATGTTAACAAGTATTCACTGAGACAGGAGAGGAACCAGTGCGTTTTCCTTCAGTAGTAACATTCGGTCACCGTTTGGATACATGTCGCTCTGATAGGAAAACCACGATACACCTTGGGGTTTATGAACTTCTTCGTCTGGAAACAATGCTCTGCCGTGAAATGACACATCCGCGCTGTTTCAGTCAAGGCGTGAATAAGCAGCGTGGGTGAACGAGCCTCATAAGAACCTGGTCGAGCGACGGACCCTCAACAGCGGAGCGAAGATTCACTGAAGAGGCAATGGGAGATTGCCGGGGAGAAAGAAGCGAGCGGAGCATTATTACCAGCGCGGACGTAGAGTGAAATATTGAGTTGCTGTCAGGCATGATGGGGGAATCCACTGCAACAGTGTGAGGGCGAAGGAGAAACTGCTGCCTGTCCTCGAAAGGTGGCTTTTTCTAAAAAAAAAAGTGCAAAAACAAAAGGGGAGCAGAGAAAGGACGCCGACAATGGAAGACGGGAATTTCAAACTCGAAAAAGCCAAAATGACTAAAGCAGAAGTTGGGCAGGTGGGGTTAAAGAGACAGAGAGAGAGAACCCAGCAGACAGCGCAGAATTGCAGTACGGCTAGTTTATTGTACAATGATGGAACGAATTACGTTTAATCATCTACCACACACATCAGTTGCGACAATAAAGTGCACGAAATAATTTATGGACAGAAATATTTCTATCAAATGGTTTTGCGAAGAACGACACAGGCATACGGTTACGTGGATCGGCTATGCTAAACTGCCCAGTGTCCAGGGCTGTGCAAGCTCGTAGATTAGCCATGGGAAATGCAGGATGAGAGTGGGATGTTCTTCGGAGGTTCGGTGTGGACTCGGGGAGGTGAATGGTCAGTTTCCACACTGTAAGGATTCTCTATTTTCCCCTCCGGTTTTTAACTTTACTGGCAAAGACCCTGACAGAGTAAAAGAATGGAATTTTCATTTATTTCCAGGGGACTGAGCTTTCGTTCTATTCAAAACGATTGTTTTTTTCAGCATTATTCGGGCTTTCTTCAGTGTGGAAAGGAAAGGAACTTACAAAGAGGAAAACATACCCAAAAAAAAGCCCGAAAGAAGACGGTCAGAGATAGTAAGAACTGCAGATGCTGGAGTCAGAGACAACACAGAGCCCAGCTAGAGAACACAGCAAGCCAGGCAGCATCAGAGGAGCAGGAAAGTGCGCCAAAGAAGGGTCCCGACCCAAAACGTCAAATTTCCGGCTCCTCTGATCCTGCTTGGGCTGCTGTGGTCCTCCAGCTCCAGACTGAAAAAGAAGCAGTTCAGTGGGACGCAGCAAGGTTACATCGGGATTCAACTGCAATTCCGTAAACGAAACAGGATATTTTAAGAATGATAGCTCAGTCACAACAACCTTTATAATAAACAAAATGCCAAGCCAGTCAATTTGCAAGGCTTCAGGTGACAAGTCAAGGAAAGTATGAAAATATGCTGTATTTTGGTAAAACAAGGGCAGGATTTATACAATTAAAAGTAGGGCCTTGAATAATGTTGTCAACAGATAGACCTAGGGTTCAGGTACATAATTATGTGAAATTTGCTTAAAGAAGGCATTTAGCACCCTTGCATTCATTGCTCAGACCACTGAGCATAGGAGTTAGGACTTCATATTGTGGTTGTACATGATGTTTGTGAGGCCTCTTCTGGAGTAGTGTGTCCAGGTCTGGTCACCTTTCTGGAAGGATATTATTAAGCTGGAGAGGGTTCAGAAAGAATTTGTGAGGATGTTGATAGGAATGGATGGTTTGAGTTACAAAGACAGGCTGGGTAGGCTGGGATTTGTTTCCCTGGAGTGTAGGAGGTTGAGGGATGACCTTATAAAGGTTTAGAAAATCATGCAGAGTAGATAAAGTGAATGGTAGGTGTCTTCCCTAGGGTGTGGGCTTTTAAAACTCGGGGGCATATTTTTAAGTTGAGAGGAGCAAGATTTAAAAAAGACAATGGGCATTTTTTTTTTTTTACGGAGAGTAGTTTGTGAGCAATGAACTTCCAGAAGAAATGGTGGATGTGAGTACAGTTACAACAATTAAAAGATATTTGGATAAATACATGGATAAGAAATATTTGAAGGCCAAACACAGGCAGGTCAGACTCATTTAATTTGGGATTATGGTTGACAAGAACCGGTTGGACGGAAGGGTCTGATTTTGTGTTGTATGACTCTGATTCTATATGGGTTGAGAAGGACCACTGGTGCAAATACAAATGGGTCGTCCACACATCCAAAGAAGTCGACCATTTGGCCCCTCAACCCTGCTGTTTTCATTGACATGATGGCTGATATTGTGCTTCACATTCCACATTGTCATTCACACCAGATAACCCTCGATTCCCCTGAACAATCTATAAACCTCTGACATGTAAATATTCAATGACCCTGTCTCTACTGCCTTCTGAAGCACAGTTTCAAAGTTTCTCATTCCTCACAAAAACATTTCTCATCTCTGTCCCGAAAGGATTTGTTATAACAGCATTTCATAATTTTATAAGTCTCCCCTAGTTCTGGACTGACTCCCATTCAGGACCTTATTAACTACAATCAAGTCACTTCTCACTCTTCTAAACTCCAATGGAAGCAAGGCTATCTGTCCAATCCATCCTCCTGAGACAACCCTGGGTATCAATCTAATAAACCTTCGATGCATTTCCATCCTTTGTTAAATAAAGAGACCAAAACTTCATACACTTCTTAAGATCTTGTCTCACGAATGCATTATTGGCTGAAACATAAAAGCAATGTTTAATCCCACTCAAAATGACCAAGAGCACCCCATTAGCCTTCTTGATCATGTGCCAATGCTACACTCTAAATTATAGTTTTTGTGGGTCAGATGTCACATTTTGGATTTCACACATAAACCTGGAGTAGTAAGCTGTCTATGTAACACGTTGAACTAAAGATACAACGATTTTATGTTACAGTCCGCAACTCGAAAGCCAATTATTTCCAGCTCTTGGCTTCGTCACTATTTTTGTTCAACTTCTCTATAGGAGTTTGAATCACATTAAAATGTATTTACAAGGTGGAAAAGATATCATGACCATTAGATCAATCATGCAAGCAGCTGGAAAATCTGAATTGTTAAACTTGCAAACTGAGGGCTTAATCCAGAGAAGCAGAAGTCAATGCACTTAAGACACCAATTTTGTTTGTCAAAGACCTGTGAAGTACCATGGGACATTTTACTACTTTAAAGGTGCACTATAAATGCAACTTGTCCTGTTGTTATTATTCATGTTGGATTTTTCTTGTATACATGAGAACGAAATCAAGCCTTGGCGATAAATGGGGATTTAATTGGTTTTGTTTGTGAGCCTTGACGATACACTCATTGGGTATGCCACTTAGTTCCTTTACAGGTGTTTAAAATGAAGAGGGAGTGGAGGGGACGTAAGATCATCGTTAAAGTTGAATTATCAGTAACATTTTTGTTTGGAAAACAATTCAGGTTTCAACATGACACCTATGCCCTATTATTTTAAATAATTTACAATTGATTTTTCATTAACTTCTGCAAGATCCAATGTTGATGAACACTGTGCACTAATCAGCAGAATACCACCCCCTCATGGAAATGGTCTATTTATTCAGTCATTGTGTACTTCAGTGCTTCACTGTGCATTTAAGACACCTGACTCAGACTTCAAAGGTTCTGGCATCAAAACATGTTTCATGTTAGTGCCAACCAATCTTCCCTTCTCCATTTACCTAGCACTCTTTCTTTTATGGTGCCCTAATATCTGTGCCTTTCTTCAGCTCTTTCTATTTAAACAAAACACCTTTTCAAATGGAAAAAATTATTTGTGACTTGAGCAATACAACAGTGTGCAAGTTCAGTACCTCTGAATACTGAAAGGAAGAATTATTGAAATGCACCAGAATTAAAGGCTTGATGTCACATTTGCCGGTTGGTTTCTACATTAGTGAAATACATTGTGGGGGGGTTGGTGGGGAGAAGAGATGGGGAGGCAATCAACCCATCTCAACTAATAACAGCAAGACCTGACAGTTGTTCTCGTTCCTACCAATCATGGCTACCTCCGACTGAGACTATGAAGCAGGCAAGCATATGATTATTTCTGTTTCTATGGCTCACTTCTACTGGAACAGTTTGCTAGCCTGTCACTGGAGACCACATAGCTTGAACAGTACCACTCTTTGGCTGACCAAGACACAATCCCATTGTGCCACTGATGTACTGGAAGGTTTAGCAGTTCATAATCAGCCAATTTTGACACATTAGGAATGCACCTTGCTTCATGTCTATGGTTGGAACTCAATCCCAAAGCCTCTGAGTCAGAGGCAAAGTTGCTACTCACGGCATCAGAAGACCGCCCCATTTCCACTTGTAGCAGTTTCTCAATAATGCCTGGAGGGTTAGTATACCTTCACACTGTCCAAAATTCAATTTCACATGTTGGCAACTCTTTTGAAAAAAATGTCAAATTGTTTCCACTAGTTTGAACCAATACCCTTTGCCCAATTGTCATGGTTCAATGTTCAGTCTGTGTTTACCATTTGATCATGATCTTAAATGCTCCAGTCATGTTTTATGTCTTTAGTTTTGTTTATTTTGCCAAAGAAGACTAAAATTTAAATTAAAATTTCCCCCAACCTTTGCGTTAATGTTGGGTTGTTAAAATGAATATATTATACCACGTTCATGTCAAGGGGGCAAAAATTCAAGAACAGAGATATGCTGTATAAGGCTTTGGTCAGACCACATTTAGAATATTGAGAGCAGTTTTGGGCTGCTTATTAATGAAGGATGTGCTGGCCTTTGAGAGAGTCCAGAGGGGTTGGCGGGGGGTGCTGCAGAAGCACATGGACAGGCTAGCAGTGTGGGCAAAGAAGTGGCACATGGAAGACAATATGGGTAAGTGTGAGGTTATGCGCTTTGGCAGGAAGTAGAGAGGCAGAGACTATTTTCTAAATGGGGAAAGGTTACAGAAATCTGAAACACAAAAGGACATGGAAGTCCTGGATCAGGATTCTTAACGTGTAGGTTCAGTCAGCAGATAGGAAAGCAGACGTAATGTTTGCATTCATTTCTAGAGGGCTAGAATACGAGCGCAGAGATGTCCTGCTGAGGCTGTACAAGGCCCAGGTCAAACTGCATTTGGAATATTGAGGGCAGGATGTGCTGGCCTCAGATAGTCCCGAGGAGATTTACAAAAATGATCCCAGGGATGAAGGGCTTGT
Source organism: Ginglymostoma cirratum (assembly GCA_024137785.1). NCBI lineage: Eukaryota > Metazoa > Chordata > Chondrichthyes > Orectolobiformes > Ginglymostomatidae > Ginglymostoma > Ginglymostoma cirratum. The sequence goes on from JAHRHZ010000003.1 coordinate 7,924,692, forward strand.
CATATGAGAAGCGGTTCAGAACTCCAGGTCTGTGCTAGATGGAGTTGAGAAGGACAAGGGGGTTGGGATTTCATCGAAACCTGCAGAATACGGAGAGGCTTGGGCAGAGTGTATATGGAGAAGATGTTTGCATTAGAAGGAGAGATGAAGATCTGAGGGCACAGCCTCAGATGACCCTTTAGAACTGAGACGAGGAGTAATTTCTTCAGAGGGTAGTGAATGTGTGGAACTCACTGTCACAGAAGTCTGCGGAAACTGGGTCAGTAAGTGCCTTTAAGACAGAGAGAGACAGGTTCTTAGCTCATAAGGGAATCAAGGGTTACAGGGAGAAGGAAGGAGAATGAGATTGAGAAACATATCAGACATGATTAAATGAAGGAGCAGACCTGATGGGCTGAATGGCCTTATTGTTTCTATAGCTTACAGCCTAAGTTCTAACCAAAAGATTGGCGACAAGCAGTTCTTAACATATTGAAAGCTAGTCTTGCTGTTTCTGCTTGGACCGAAATGTTTAGCAACTTTATTTAAAACAGAGGAATCAAAAAAATCATCAGAACCACAGCAGTGAGAAGGCTTTGGTCACTTTTAAACAGTTTCTTGGACTTGAGAGGAAACAGGAGTCTTTCAAACAGGAAGGTAATAAGGGTGATGAGGTTTATCAAAGAGAAAGCACTGAAGACTTTCCTAGAAATGAAGATCTAAGAACTACAGGAGACTGTGAAGAAGAGAACATATTCTGTCTGTAAACACATGTGCTGTTCTTGTCGTGTCATTGAGAATTGTGCCCAATGAGTGTTCTCCATGTCCACCACAGTGTGCTACAAAGCAGCTGCTTCAGTTGGATCAAGCCACATTTCACAAGTGTCCTTTCAGTTTTCCCTTGGAAAAACTGAAGTAAAAGAGATCAGAATATTCTTGTTAGGGCAGAAGACTGTGTTACAGCTGCTACTCTGGACAAGATCTACATTGGCTTTTAGCAGAGTTATATCTCTGGAACTGAGCAGGTATCAACAACAAACCCATATTTACAATTTCTTGTATCAAGGTTTTCAATCATTTCCTTCAAACTCGCATGTCCCAAATTTCTGATGTCCTTCACAATCTTCTCGCTGTCTGCCATTACAGTCAGGCTGAAGGGACAGGGTACTTACCCTCAGCACAAACTCAGGCAAGTTTCAGTGTGACATGGACATAGCAGGCATTCTGTCTGGATGCACTTCTTAAAAAAAAGCATGTAATGGATTCTGTCTTGAAGTGGAAATACGTATATGTCTCATAACTTTCCAACTGGACAACTGCAGTTGTCAAAGATAAAAGGTCCTGCAGATGCTGGAGAATCCGAGATAACAAGCGTGGGGCTGGATGAACACAGCAGGTCAAGCAGCATCATAGGAGCAGGAAAACTTGACGTTTCGGGCCTAAACCCTTCATCAGAAAT
>JAHRHZ010000003.1:7936129-7954814 GCA_024137785.1 Ginglymostoma cirratum
CAAGCAGCATCATAGGAGCAGGAAAACTTGACGTCAAGTTTTCCTGCTCCTATGATGCTGCTTGACCTGCTGTGTTCATCCAGCCCCATGCTTGTTATCTGGGATTCTCCAGCATCTGCAGTACCTTTTATCTCTCATTAACATTTACCCAAGCTCTATTTGAAGCAGTTGAGCATTACATCTCGGGAACTATATTAAAGCCCAAGGGAATGCAACGTAGATTTACTATTATGATGATTGGATTCCATGGATCAAATTACTTTGATAAAGTTCACAAATCAATCTCGTAGTCCCCAGAATTTAAAAGGGTAAAGGGTGATTTGTTTCAAGATTTCCATCTAGTAATGGAAACGGATAATATTTCAGCTGGTTGGGGAATTGAAGACAAGAGTGCATAGTCTGAAAATTCAAGCCAGCCCAGAAATGAAATGAGCAAAGGTCGGTGAAAAAAAATTGCAAAATCATGCTATCCAAATTGTTAATTTTAACTCAAAAATTCATTCTATAGCCTTGTTTACCCAAGGCTTCTGGAGTTAGATCATAGAGTTAGATCATCCATGATCTCCTTGAATGACAGCACAGGACCAAGGGACTAATGACCTACCCTGTCCGTATGTACTTCTGCTGAATTTGGCCTCCGGAAAGAAATTAACCCTGCCCCAAATGCCAACTGCACTTGTCACTATGTGGAACTGGATGGCTAAACATCTTGCAAGACTATTCTCAATCTTTTCAGACCTGTGAATATGTTTCTAAATTCCTTTCTTGGTTCACCCGGTCATACTGCTGCACAACTACACCATTGACTCCAATCTTTGCATGTTCATGTAATTGCTTTCCTCTGCTTGATTGTTCTTTTCCGACTGTCCAGCATAGTGAAAATTCTTGCTTCTTCGGTTCTGCTTTCCTCAAATTTCTACACTTCCCACTTGTCATCACTTGTTCAGTACTTCCTGACTGAGTCCGTTTTGCATGCCACTTTGCTTTCTGTCTTTAGTTTCACGTTCTCAATTTAAATTTTCTTTTAAAAAAAAAAGCACACTTCATCAATTGTACATTAGACTTGGGGAAAAAATGGTCAACTGTGACCAGCAAAACATATCAGTCTGAAGACAATGTATTATTAAATAACTAGTTTCCAACACATCTACACTTCAAATTCTTTCGATACTGCAAACAATTTTCCTTGGCTTTTAAAACAAAAAGTATGCCTGTATTTGAAAGCACATTTATTTTTCTATCTACCAAACCCACGATAACATGGTCAAACAAAGATTATGCAACATTTGCTGTTGATCAGGGGATCCCTTGCATAAACTAACTACTGCAATTCCGGATCAGTTCCGATTACGGTACCGGAATCCCACTGTTCTCTTCCAAATGTTTCTTTGTTCAAATTTGTGCAACCTTGAAGAAGTTTAATGATTGACTCAAAAACGTAGGAATGTTATTACTTACTCAGTGCAACCTGTGTTACAAATCAGCCAGCAAGGTGCTCAACTTCTTAGATACATTCCAAGTTCCATCAAATTAGCCTCAAGGTGAAATCGATCAATTTTCCCCATCCCTAAGTCTACTTCAGAAATAATACAAATACAGTCAGCAGAGTAGTTGCAAAATAATTGACAGGTGGAAAGGATGTTATAATTAGATTCAGTGCCCTTCAGCTATTAACAAAGAAACGAAAAGAACTCAAATGTGTATAATAAGCTGCAATCCTGGTCAGTAAACATGCCTATGCTCAATCAGGAACATTTTGAGTTTGAAACACAGGAGGTGGCCCTTTAGCTTATGCTTGTTATAAAGAACCAAACAACTGGATCCCACTTTCCAGCTCAAGCCGCAGACCTCTGTGTTATGGCACTTAAAGTTCACATCTAAGTCATCATTTAATGTGTGGAAGGTCCATGCCTCCAGTACTCTCTCAGACACCGAGTCCCATCCCCAGGCCACAGTCAAAGTGAAGTCATTTCTCAACTACCCTCAATTCTCCTGTCAATGACAAGGTCAGTTAAGAGTCAACCACATTGCTGTAGGTCTGGAGTCACTTGTAGGCCAGACCAGGTAAGCTTGGCAGTTTCCTTCCCTAAAGGACATCAGTGAACCAGACTGGCTTTTTTGACAATTGATACTGGATTCATGGTCATCATTAAAAAATCTTAAATTTCCCCACATCTAAAATTCTCTACCCTGATGACATCCCCAAAAATCTCCTCTGCACTGGGTGACATGAAGAGTTGACTAAATATTTGAGAGCACTTCAGTCATAGAACTACATTTCATTAATGATCAGTGTCCGTCAGAACAGAACTGAAAAATCTTGGGAACTTCAATGAAATGATCTTCATCCAAAACAAAAAGCAACTCCACAAAATGTAATCATACTGTGAAGATTCCAGAATTGTTTTGACTTATTTTTTGAGATAAGATAAAATTTGTGGTCTGGCACAAATAGCAGTTTGATGTTGCAATTCTGAGATGAGATAATATTAAGCAAAGGCCATGTAGAGCAAGGTCCTTCCACTATATATCTGCTCAAGGACATAAAACTTGACCCCAATCTGACTCCATTCCATGATGTAATGAATATTTTCTAAAAAGGCATTTTCTACTCAGTGACAGGGAAGAAATTATGTTGCCACTTTTGTTTTAACTTGATAAAATGACTTCCTGCCTAAATCCTTCTAAACATGTTTTACAGAGTCAAAAGTAGTTTGTGGCGTTGCATGAATATTCCAATTACAGCTCAGCCCCTGACATCTATACCTCAAAGTGCAAGGACTCCTCAACTTCTTTGTCACAAAAAGTGAGACCATCAGCTACACTGTCACTTCCCTCCTGACCAGTTAGCCACTGAGCCAAACTTGCTGTAAAATTAACCCCTGCCCTCACCCCAAACACTCTGTCTCCACCTTAACGCCTTCACGAAGCTAATCTTGTCCACAGGACTACCTGCCTACACAATCACCCTATTCCTGCTAAACCTTCTGACTTTCTAAGTCCTGTAATGTTGTGTTACCTCCCACATCCCGCAGAACTCTGTTTGAATCTATCATATCAAGTTTGGACTCCAATCAGTTTCAAAATGGTTCTGATCAAAGTTAATTTTTTTTCTGTGACTGTGACAAACAATAAACTATTTCCCCTTGTTCTGCTTGACCTGTCTGCATCAGCTTTTGTCACAGCTAACCCCACCATTCCCCTCCAGTGCTTCTCCACTCTTATTTAGCTGGCTACAGCTGCTGCACCTGATTGCAATCATCTCTTCCATTTTTCACCAAATCTTGCCCCTAAGCAATTCAATCTGAAAACTTAAGATGCCACATGTACACTGACGACACTCTGTTCCATGTTGAAGGGCCCGGTTTCTAAGGACTGGCAACTGTCCCTCCATGTGTTCTTTTACACGAAAGAAGGGAAATTCCATTCCTTGGGAGATACACAGCCATACTTCCATTCTCACGGTTCACTCAAAGCCCAGAAATGTTCAGAGAAAGGAAACCACACTCCCTTTCTCCTTCTGACAGCCACTTTGACACCTGTTGTCATACCATAAGTACATAAGTGTGAGGAGAGTGTGCTGGGAGAATATGGTACCAGATGGGTGCAGGAGTAAGGTGCCAGGAAGTTACAGTGACAGCTGAGTAGCATGACAGCTGTGGGCGATTAAGGCTAGGACACCAGCTGCGTAGGAGTTAAAAAGCATCAAGTTGGTCTGGCAGCTGGGTTGGGTGGGAGGATACCAGATGAGCAAGGGGCCGAGTGCCAGCTACAAAGGGTGCCAGATGAGGAGAGGATTGCATCGGGGCAATGTCAGGTCCTGGGACGAATAGGCTAGGGTCAGTTCTGGTACAACGGTGGATGCAAGGAGGATTTCTGGTTGGGTTCGATAGATGGGATCAAGTTAAGGCACTTCAGTTGGAGGCGGTGGGAGAGGTGGGCAGCATAGGTCCTATTTGGGTCAAGCAAGGGGAGGGCGAGGTGGGGTGTCAGGTCCAGTCTGCTCTTGTGGACTGGGGCTGAAGGAGCAAACACAAAGGGATCTGTGGGAGATGTACATAGAGGGTGAGAGGTAGGTATGCGGGGAATCTGTTGAACAGTTACCCAGACTATTAAAATACATAATCTAAACCCCAACTTCAAGGGTAACTACTTTACGGAATTCAACTCTGAAGCTTCCAATTTAAATGAGATTGTCGGAGGGCTGCAGGTGCAGAGCAATTTCTCATCGGAATGATTTACTTGCCATGTAAAGTCTTTGGATTCTGCTCCAATGGGGATTCTGCATGGTGTCTATGCATGACTCCTTTTTGTACTGGAATGTTGACTGTCTAGCCAGTGAAAAGTCCGGGTGAAGATCTCTCTTGGCGCCTCTACGGTTTTTAAATTGTCTGACTGCTAGTTTGGGCATCGAGTAATCAACAGGATGATGCACAGAAACTTTCTCCAAGTAAACATTCAGAAGATCACTGCTACTGGCTCCATCTATTTTCCTTGCACCTTCAAGACTCAAAATGCCTGCAGTAAGATTTGAAAATAGTACGAGTCTGATAACATAGCTACAGCGTCACTGATTCTGTTTGTTGCCAATTGTCTAACAGTACCTGCCTCAGCTGACCTATTGCTGAAAACTGTGTTCACACCTTGGCTTGATTGGTCGACATTTTGCCTTCCATACCTTGCGTGACCTCTGCTGCTCATGTCATAACCTGTACAGGTGTTCATGAAACTGCAGCAGTTCCCATTTCAGCAATGTGTCCAATTTGAAATTAACCTTGTTGTGGCCTCAAAACTGTGGCTTTGCCCCTCGATATCTTTAGAACCGCTTCCAGCCCAGCAAAATAAACTTCCTCTAATCTTTTGTGGATACGCAATTCAAGTTGTTCCACTGGTGGTGGTCAGGCTTTCAAATGCCTACAGCCCAAATTCTTCAGTAAACCTTCCTTAAACACCTCCACGTCTGAGACTCACTTTGCACTATTCAGATATACCTGCTTTCAAGTTTATTCAAACCCGACAATTTTTACTACAACTCTAGCCTCTTGAATGGCCTTGACCATATCTGCTCTACCAATAGGGGCTGTGTCATCAGCTCCCTGGGTCCAAAGCTGCAGAATTTCATCCACAAACTTAGCTCCCCTCTACCTCTCTCCCCACTCCACCACAATCTTCAAAACCCACATTTTAGTATCAAACATCTGCACTGATATCTCTTTTGAGGATGTCAAGTGTTGTTTAATAGATCTGTGAACCATTTTAGGACATCTTACAAGTTATCTTACGAGTTGCCAATGAATCAAGGACATGGGTGCCTTTGCTGTTCCTGACCCCAGGTGATGCAATGCTACAATTTAAGTCCTCAGAAAACTGCCTCATTATTTGAAGACTTCATTCACTGTAGCTTCTTTGCAATCCAACAAAAAGGTGCTTAATTAAGTTAGCTTCAAGATCAATATCTTTTGTGCAAGATCAGCAAAAGACCTTCCTTCTCTGCTAAATAAATTGCAATAAATTTATCCTAAAAAAGATCAAAATCAAAAATGAAGACAAATTAAAGAATTCTCCGATTTAGCCACAGTCCTTGAAGATACTGCTCGGGGTTAGGGCGAGTCTGGGTGGGATAGTCTTCAGACAGTCAATGCTGACTTAATGGGCCAAATAGAATCTCTATGGTGCAGAAAGAGGCGATGTTATCAGATCAACCTCTGTGACTCAAACGAAATGACCACCTCCCTTCACAAAGTTGCAAAGCTTGAGAGGAGCATAATTGAAAGGAAAAGGCAAATTCATGGTGAAGCTTGGGTCTAAGGGAAGATCACAGGCTAAGTGCAAATCCAATTGACTTGGTTACAAATGATATTCTCAAAGACTGGATCAGCATTTATGCCAATTTCAGTGTTTTATTGTGTTTTTGGGGTTCTAACTTCTGTGATAAAGGACCAAGTTCTGATCTCAATCTCCTGGCCGTCAGTAACTTTTATGGTGATAATGCCTTCCATACTGCTGAAGATCAGTCACTTAAATCTTGGTTCTTCTTCAATAATGCTTGTGTTGCTTACGCTTGCTGATTTCCTCCATTTGATTGAAGATAATGAGGGTGAACTATTCATATGTAAACTGTAGACCATTAGTCAACAATACAATGTATAAAATGCAGTGTATCGAGCATATTCTCAAACAGCTTTACATATTGTCTACCATGATTTGTGCAGACAGTTGATATCTTCCTTTCAAACTAGAATGAATCCATTCTCAGGCATCCACCCCCCGCCCAAGAGCCTCACTGTTAAAGACAAAGGTAATCGAGTGTTTTTTCTTTCTCACCTGTTGTAATAACAAATGCAGTTATAAAATAACTTACTGCATTGCTCGAGCAATACCAGCCAATTCAAATGTTAATGACACCTCTAACTTCTCTTGTGCACTGTCAAACTTTCCAACAAAAGGATCAAGCTGATTCATCTGTCCCACTTGACAGTGTCCTAAGTGTGTGGTGTTCTTTGGTACTCGCTGTCATTTTCACTCATTGAGTGAGACATCGTGAGCTTCGGTCTGAACCACTAAATTCTAGTTGTCACTTGGCAATTTTCTTTCTCCTCAGAACTGTGACCAATGATTTATGGTTAGTTCTTATCTTGAGCAGTTACTCCATTGTGTAACCTGAAAATAGCTGATTGGTGCACAGTTTGCTCGTTCTGAAATTGAACGGGGTACAAGCCCCTATCTAGCTGAAGATGCATCAGCTACTTCGAGCCGATAGATGTTGGAAAGGCTGGACATGTATCTACTGGAGATCAGAAAAGTAACAGGCGATTGCCATGAAACATTTAAAAAGCTGGTAGGACCGATCAGGATAAATGCTGAAAGGATGCTTCTTCTTTTGGACAGACTAGAAGTAAGGGACACAGTTTAAACACAAGGGTTCTCCTATATGAAACAGACACAGGTCTCTCAGATGGTCATGAGCCTTTGAAACGCTCTTGCCCAAACAGCTATGCAAGCAGAGTTTTAAGTGCATTCTTAAAGCAGAGCTGAGTGGATCCTTGACTAACGTGGCAGTCGAAGGTTAGTGGCAGTAGGTGGCGACGTGGAGTTGAGGCCATGATCAAATAAACCAGGACTAAGTGACTAAATATGAGAATGTCATCGTATTGACATATGAATGACATAGTATTCTCTGAAAAACTTCTGCAGCACACCAAATTCCAAAGGTCTGTCTGTCAAAACAGTCATGTCCAAAGTTATAAACACTACTGTTAACTTTATGAGATAGTTGGAACTGCAGATGCTGGAGAATCTGAGGTTAAAAGGTGCACAGCTAGATGAACACAGCTGGCCAAGCAGCATCAGAAGAGCAGGAAAGCTGACGTTTCGGGCCGAGACCCTTCTCCAGAAATGGGGGGAGAGGAAGGGGGGTTCTGAAATAAATAGGGAGAGAGAGAGAGAGGGAGGTGGATAGAAGATGGATAGAGGAGAAGATAGGTGGAGGGGAGACAGACAAGTCAAAGAGGCACCCAGAGGAGCCAGTAAAAGTGAGTGCAGGTGGGGAGGTAGGGAGGATATTGGTCAGCCCAGGAGGACGGACAGGTCAAGGGGGTGGGATGAGGCTAGTAGGTAGGAGATGGGGGTGGGGCTTGAGATGGGAGGAGGGGATAGGTGGGAGGAAGAAGGACAGGTTTGGGAGGCGGGAACAAGCTGGGCTGGTTTTGGGATGCGGTTGGGGGAGGGGAGATTTTGAAGCTTGTGAAATCCACATTGATGCCATTGGGCTGCAGGGTTCCCAGGCTGAATATGATTTGCTGTTCCTGCAGCCTTCGGCTGGCAGCATTGTGGCACCACAGGAGGCCCAGGATGGACATGTCATCTGAGGAATGGGAGGGGGGAGTTGAAACAGTTCGCAACTGGGAGGTGCAGTTGTTTAGTGCGAACCCAGCATAGGTATTCTGCAAAGTGATCCCCCAGCCTCTGCTTGGCTTCCCCGATGTAGAGGAGGCCACAATCAGATACAGTATATCACATTAGATGTGCAGGTGAACATCTGCTTGATGTGGAAAGTCTTCTTGGGGACTCTTCGTCCAATGCCAAAATCACCGAGTGCATCTCATGTTCTGCTACATGACGTTTTTTTCTTGAAACATTTGGTTTTTGACCGGAAACACAACTATAATGTTGTTGGCATGGCAACTGGTGAAATCACTCATCGATCTTGTCCACTCTTCTTGGATCTGTAAAAGCGGGTTGGTTTCATAGTTTAGTGGATTTTCAAGACATTAACTGTGAAAAATTTCACAAACTTACCTCAGAATTCATCTGCTGGGTCTATAATGCATGCCTTCCTGCTTCGCAGGGAACACTATCGATTTTGTTCCCTCACAGTTCACTTTCTCTTCCCGTATACGCGAGCTTCACTACGAATTTGCCTTCTCCTTTCAGTTATGCTCCTCTCGAACTTTGCAACTTTGTGAAGGAGGCGGTCATTTTGTTTGAGTCACGGAAGTTGATCTGATAACATGATAGAATCTCTCTGGTGCAGAAAGAGGCTATTTGGCCCACTAAATCAGCACCAACTGTCTGAAGAGTATCCCACCCAGACTCACCCTAACCCTGTAACCTCAGGATGGAGTTGTTTTTAAAATTGTGGCTCACCCCCAAGAACCTGCATATCCCTGGACACGAGGGGGTTTTCATTAGCATGGCTATCCTTGGTAATTACCCGCTAATAGGTATGATCATCCACCTCAAGTTCCTTGTCGCCAGTGAGGGGTGCTTGTGCGGCTGATGAGCCCAAACCTATAGCCACGTCTCCAACTGGGTTTAGCAAGAGTATCCAGAAGGTGTAACTGGTCCTTAGTCTCAGAACTGTCGGCATTCTCTTTTCTACTTGCCTTTCCATACATCCCGTTGCCATCGGGTATTCTCAAAGAATTGTGTTCGCTCCAAGTTGGCTTCTCCTCAAAAAGGGTCTCCCATGTGTTGACATCTGCGATGCATTTCTTGAGGGAAGCCTTCAATGAGTCTTAGAAATGCTTCCTTTTTCCTCCTCTTCTTCAAATGGCTTCATTGCCCTGCATGTCGATGAGTTGCTTTGGTTGTCAGAACTCAGGCAAGCTCAACACATGGCCAGCCCTGCTGAGTTTGAAGATGACACAAGAACACAGAAACACCAACTCCTATCATGACTGAAAACTCTGTGGGATGTTTATTTACTTGCCGTTGAATATTCCAGTATGTTTTCAGAATCACGCATTGCTCTCCAAAATATTAAGTTTTCAAACCCCTTAAATTGCACTATTGCTTTGAATACTTATCCCTTTGTTTTGTAGTTCTCTCCATTTTAAAATCAGCTCACTGCTCAAAAATTGCCTATTTCCCCACACCTGTGCCACTGTGCTTCATTTCACTTTTGATTTAAAGTTGTCACAAGTACAGTGACAAGTGTTGTTTTGTAACCAGTACAGGCAGATCGTAGCAAACAACGACATATGGATCACAGAGGGCTTAAATAGAGCGAGGCAAACAAGGTTACGACTGCACAGGAGGTGCATAAAAGCAAGGTCAACATTAGATTTGAAATTAGAGATTGAGCAGTCTGATAACAGCAGGAAAGAAGCGGTCCCTGAACCTGCTGGTGCATGTGGTCAAGCTTCTGTACTTTCTGCCTGGCGGAAGAGCTTGGAAGAGAGTATTATCAGGGTGGGAGGCATCTTTGATGATGCTAGCAGCCTCTCCACAGCAACGAGAAGTGTAGATGTAATCAGCATATGCGGGGGGTGGCTTTGGCTTCCATGATGATCTGGGCTGTGCACACAACCTTTCGTGGTTTCTTACAGACCTGGGCAGAGCAGTTGCCGTACCAGATAGGATGCTTTCTATGGTGCATCTGTAAAAGCTGGTGAGGGTCTTTATGGACATGCCAAAATTTCCTAAAGCCTTCTAAGGCAGAAGAGGTAGTGTTGTGCCTCCTAGACTCTCGCATCTACGTGGGAGGTCCAGGACAGATTGGTGGTTATCGTCACTGCTAGGAACTTGACGATCTTCACCATGCGCACCTCAGCTCAGTTGATGCAGCTAGCGGCATATCCTCCTTTCTTCCTGAAGTCACTGATCAGTTAGTTTGTTCCAGTGACAGTGACAGAGATTAGTATCATTACACCATGCCACCAAGCATTCTATCTCCTTCCTGTATTCTGACTCATCGTGGTTTGATATCCAGCCTACAATGGTCATGTCATCAGCAAACTTGTAGATGGCGTTGTATGAAATTTGGTTACACAGTTGTGTGTGTAGGGTGAATATAGTAGGAGGCTGAGGACGCATCCTTGTAGGGCAACGCTATTGAGGATCATAGAGGAGATGTTGTTGTCTACCTTCGCTGACTTGGGGTCAGGAAGCTGAGGATCCAGTTACAGAGAACGGAGCAGAGACCTATGTCTCAGAGTTCTGAGATCAGTCTGGAAGGGATTGTGTGTTAAAGGCAAAGTTGTAGTCGATGTGCAGGAGCCTGACGTCGGTGTCCTTTTTATCCAAATATTCCAGGGACAAGTGTAGGGCCAGGGAAATGGCATCTGCTGTGGACTTGTTTTGCCAGGAGGTGAATTGCAGGGGATCGAAGCAGGCTGGGACACTAGAGGTGATGTGGGCTTTGACTAACCTCTCAAAAGCACTTCACAATTATGGGAGGTCAGATGCACTGGATGGTAGTCATTGAAATACATTGTATGTGTTTTCTTTGGTGCTGGGACGATGGTGGTCTTCTTGAAGCAGGTGGGGAGTTCGGCTCATAGCAAGGAGAGGTTAAAAATAGTTCCACAGCTGGTCCACACATAACCCGAGTGCGCAGCCAGGGGGCTCCGTCCAGGGCAATTCCTTTCCTCGGGTTTAACCTCAAGACCACCGATATAACATCTGCAGTTGTGACAGGGGAACAGGTGCTTCCAGCGCTGTTGGGGCAGGTGACAAGACACCACTAGCGTTTTGCTCAAACCTAGCATGAAAACCATTGAGCGCATCAGGGAGGGATGCGTTTTTGTCCAGTTTTGTGGCTCATTCCCACCCATGTGGAAGAAACTTCAAAACGACATGTGGCATGTTATTCTGGTATGGCGAACTGCAGATTTTGCACAGTTTGACCTTGAGCCGAGAAACTGAAATTGCTGCTTCTTTTTCTCTCATGGCACAATCTCCTCTTGGTTCTGTTTCCAAAGGTGTCTTCACCTCATGAGCTTTTCCACTTTCATTCACATTGAATCTTTGCTGAAGGGCTTGTGTGGTGCAGCGTTCACTTTCCTCCCACTGAGTCAGAAGGTCCAGGTTCAAGGCCCACCTGCTTCAGGTGTGCCATAGCATAACTGAACATGTTGACTCGAGCGACGTCCTCTAACTTGTAACTCACCTGCTGCTCTGATTACAATGTAGTGTTGTGAAGTTGGCTAGAGTACTTGATGTTTGTAAAATGACAGGGGGTGAAGAGTGTGGGGTCCCTTTAAAAGATGTTTTCTTTTCGGCTTGAGATTTAAAAATGTCTGCAGGCAGCAGCAGCTGCACTAAGAGAGTTCTTGAAATTGAAACATTGTATTAAAATAAACTATACTGGTTATGCAGCAAAGCAGCATATTTTTGAATTTAGCCAATTAATTTAAACCTGGCCCGATGCACTGAAACCCCATTAAATTTAAATCATTGGTTTTGACAACCTTGGACCAATCCTATTGAAAAAGTTAACAGATCAAGAATTTACAAGACAAGGGCATTTGAAAAAAAAAAAAAATCAGAGAGAGTCAACAGTCATCTGCCACAAGAGGAGCTCTCAGGTATAAAAGAATGAATCACTGGCTTCTCAGAATTTTTAAGCTCTCCGAACACCATCATCTAAACTGAAGATACAGTGCCACCCTTAGCTAATATACCTGACACAAGAATTTAACAGAAAAAGGCATTCCTGACTGAAAATAAGCACGGAGCATTCCGGAAGGCTTATTCTGGCTGTAATTTTGAGAAACTAAGTTTTAAGGTATTTTTCTCGTTAATGTGGGTTGTCGAAGTGGGACTTGCATTTACTGGAACAGCATGCCATTAGAATTTTGTTCATTCAAGAATAGTTAGAGATCAGGGGGAATTGTTTGATTTTTCCTTGTAGCTCTGTAAATTTGCTCCCTGTTAGAATAAGATAAATAAATTGTTCCTTGTTGGTTATAGAGGGTGACCAAGGATATTATTTTATTTAACCTCTCCTAGATAACAGATTGTGGGGGGTGGTGGTGAGAGGCAGGTAATAAACACTTTTCACACTTCATTTAACAGATTATGGTGTGAAACAAGCTTCTCTGGGTGTTTTGGTTTTAATTAATCGGAGAGGTGTCGACCACTCCTTCATAACTGTGGTCACAAATCAAGTCTGCTTTCAATCCTACTTCAGCACAATTGTCTGCCAGTTTGTGAGGAATGAACAAATGTATGCATTCCCTTAGCTTTTGTTTCCTTCTACAAAACATTGCAATTTAATTATGAAAATGGCAATGAACACTGAAGTGAGTGAGCAAGGTGTCTCATCCCTTAACACGTGATCACTGTGTGATTATCAATCCAATGTCTTGCCAGTATATCAACAGCAACAGCTCCCACAGGGCAAAAAGCTGAATTGCTGCTTCAGTTCTACCTTGTGCAATCCTGAAAAAGATCAATTTTCTTTTTCAATTCTCCCAGTGTTGAGTCTTGTGCAATCTCTCATTTACCTGTAATGTTTATGGGAGGGGTAAGTCTACTTCTATGCTTTTTCTGAGCTTTGAGAACGTCCCTGTACCTGGGACCACATTTGACCTGCTGTTTGTTTTTCAGATCAGTGCTCTCTGCACAGGAGCCCCCAACCTTCTGTCCCACCTTGACCCCCCCACCCCCAGTGTTCTGGTGAGCCTTCAGAACATATACCCTCTTCTTGACAACAACGTTTCATTTTGCTTTTGCAGTACAGCCATGTTTGGTTGGGCTTGCAGTGAGGCTGCTCGAGTCCACAGCAGGGACTGTTCCCTCACCACATGACCTACACCCACATTCTCTGCACACACAATAGACCCTCTGCTCCGTCCTCTTCTTGCTACTCATCATATCAATTACATCAATGTTATTTTGTTGCACAGCGCATGATTCAACACTCAGCAAATCATTGACTACTATTAGATAACAAGATGTGGAGCTGGATGAACACAGCAGGCCAGGGAGCATCAGAGGAGCAAGAAAGCTGATGTTTCAGGTCTGGACTCTTCTTCAGAAAATATTAGACTGTTTACACAAAGCAGAGTCACTATTTTGAAGATTCACTCCAAAACCCATAGATCAAATTTCTCCTCCTGCACTGGAACGTTATCTGATCTTAGTCAACTACGTGAACTATGTGGAATGAAATCAAGTGCCTGTAGAGTTAAAACATACCTATGGATCAGTTAAACCTCGTGAGGTGATTGACAGACTTTTAAAATAAAGGGAGGCTGGTGTGCACTTTGGGGCGAAGCAGCTCAGAGATAAATGGGCACTCAACTTCAAATAATTCAACTTGTTGTTTGTTTGAGAAGTTATATTTGGGGTGAGGTCAAAAGCCAGCCTTCCAAAGCTGTGGTGGCTTCCCAGTCTTGACTGCTTTCTTAAAGGCAATCTCAACTGGAACATCATGTTAAACAGAGACATCGGAGATCTCCTTCGGCACAACTAGTCTTGTACAAACCTTAAGCCTTGGTTTCCATGTACGGTCAATGGCAAGATTCAGACCCACTATCACTCAACAGTGTCCTATCTAAAACACAATCTCATTGTAAGGAACTCAACAAAAATGTGTGTAAACTGATTACTTTAAGTACAAGCAAATCTTGTAATCCACATAAACGGCAACAAAAGACGACAGATGTGTCAGATCCATACAGAGAAAAAGATCAGTTAACACTCAGGCTGGTCAGTTTGCTGCTCCCAAGCCTTCAATTTTAATCCACTTGTTTGAACCAAAAGATGGTCATGAAGCTATCATGTGTTTCTGTATTTATCCCACATTCCTGCACTTCCAATTTTTCTTCTTTTTGCACATAACATATGACAGGGAGTTGAACACTTGCCATCAAACCATTCACAATTGCGGAACACGACGGTTGATGATAACTTCCACCAAAATAGCAACACTGTCAGTCACAATTGCAGTATTTCAAAAAGTAAGACTTCTCATGGAGAAAAATAATCTTTAACCGAAAGACCTTAGAGAAGTTTCAAGAGATAGAAAATGGCAGCGACAAGTAATTTCTGGAGTACTCCTTCAACTGTAATGATGGTTATAGACTGAACGTAGTTCCTGTCCAATTGAGGTTAGACGTGATTAGAATCAAAAGAAAATAAACAAACAGTGGCCCCAGATGAACATGTCAATGAGTTTTAGACGGATGGGTTGGGGTCGTTGGGAGGGTAACTGGTCAGCAAAGCTTGTCCAATCCTTGCACGTTGCAATATCTGCACAGCATCATCCTTGACTGTTCCCAACATGCACCATCTTGTCAGAGGAGCCAATCCTTGGGAGAGGAAACATCACAGCAGAAAACTCAGGTCAGGCCAGCATGAAGAAATTCTATCCCAATTGTCCAAAGACAAATCATACTCCACGCTGCATAATCCATTTGTTTTTGATACAGCCTCCTTGCTCTGTATTGGTGATGTGAATTCTAAATTATAAAGCAGATCTGGAAAAGGTATCTGAAAATATTTTAAACAGTATTGCACTGTATGTCAATGTAAATCATAAGAAACATGTAAAAATTTGCATTTGTCCACCAAGCACATATTACATCTCAGTTTTTGTTACACATTAAAATTTCCATGAAAAACCTGACATCATATCACCGTAAAGCATTAGTGAGGATTACAGTGGTTAAAAAAAGACAAATACTTAAAGCAGAGAAAGTAAACATTTGAAGCAAAGAAGGGACTTGCATGGAAAAAGCACCTTTCCAGGATTAGTTTCTAAAAGAATTGCTTGTGAAGAGTTGGCACAGAACCAACGGGCATGGCTTTCTTCTCAGGGATGAAAAGAGGTGGTGCTTATTGTACCTGAACTTATTCCAGTGTACACTGTTCAAAATGCATTTGTGGTGATATGTAGCTGCTCCTGAACCAGACTCACTCCACTTCCTATTTTGAACCAGCTTCTCCCGAGCTTCCAATCTTTCAGATCCCATCTCCCTCATCATCTCACTCCCCTCCTGAGTGGCACGTGAGCAGTAAAGACTGGATCTTGGGGCAAACAAGTTATTCATACTCATGTTTCAGTACTTGCAGTGAGAGCGAGGGTACCTTTCATGGGGGTTATCATCGCGGTTCCTGGAGTATTTTCTGTTTGAATGGAGATTTTAAGTTTTCACATAGAAACACCAAGTGAATAACGTGTTTGTCATCTTAAAGATTCTAATGGCCATATGTGTACTGACAGAACATAATGGGTTGAAACTGGGTTTTGATTTTGTGTGTTACGTTTATGGCTTCCCGTTTGGGAAATCTTCATTGCAGCTTAAGGGTATGAAAGGACATATTTTCTAAGCATCGTTCCCAAAATACGTTTCAAGTTGTTCACATTTAGTCCAGCGGAGCATTAAATTAGCACTGGAAATATCCTCAAGTTCTGCTTCTCCATTATTTTATGAGGCCAAGATTTACTATTACCCGTGGATTTTCTTGGCCCTCTGCAGAAGATGGTCAGTTGTGCTGGATAATGTTGATCAGGATGGAAGATGTTGTCTCACGTTTTGGTTGTGGGCTTATTCGTTCTATGTGAGCCCAAGTACTAGCACAGAATAGGTCTGTCAATGGTGATTGGCTGGACAACTAAAATCCACCTTGTCCTTACTCCATTCACAGCAGTATTGTCTGAAATGAATGAATCCTTCACAGTTTGGAGAGGTCATTCCAGTCTGTGTAGGTCGACTGGATTGAACTGTATACGAGTGTTGGAAAGTCTTCAACATTGAATTTATTCACTCATGAAAAGGATCTTCAGTCGCAAGCTATGTTTGCAACTTTACAAAGGGAATCCACCAAACATGACCTTGCCCACCCTAGTCAGCCATGGGCTCGACAAAACAAAAAGGAAGATCAACTGGATATTTTTCAGTCTCTTTATATTGGCTATATTCTCTACACTTGAATTGTTGGCTACAGTTTATGCTGGGAAACAATGAATAAGCAGTGCTATATTTCAGACAGCAGTACCACTGAAAACACTGAAGCAACACAGCAGTCTAATATCTCTTATTAATACATGTTAAGTGTTATTAACATCACGTGCTGACAGCCAGCTGCCTTCTTTAACAGCTGGCAATTTCTCAGAGCACTGTTCAGTTACTTCCAGGCATTTTGACCAAATCAGAGTGTAGGAACAGTGAACCAAGTTTAAGTCAGCAGGATGCATGGAGATGGTGGTATTTCCTAGTGTCTGCTGCCCTTTTGGATGTAGCTGCTCAGAGGCTCAGAAATGGTTCACACTGTAGCCATGGTACAACAATCACGCAATCAACTCTTTTCCAAAACTGATGACTGAGACGATGCCAAGTTTCATGAGTGTTGTTGCAGATACAACCAGCCTGAGGATTACCTCATCACACTCCTGACCTGAAGCCTTTGACAGGATAGACACATTTGAGCCTCAACTATCTTAAACACTAAAATAAAAAAAAGTTATTCTGGAGACTGCAAGAAATAATAATGGCAACAACAGTTTGCACTCAAAATATTTAACCGCATACTACATTCCAAAACATACATTCAACCCACATTTGGACTGATGGATGCATTAAGATCTCGTAATGAGTTGTCCCATTGGAACTCCAACTTAGTACTGCTAAGCAGGTTGCAATATTGAGAAGAAGCAATAACAAATTGTAGAGCTGGATGAACACAGCAGGCCAAGCAGCATCAGAAAAGCTGATGTTTCAGGGTCTGGCCCAGAAACGTCAGCTTTCCTGCTCCTCTGATGTTGCTTGACCTGCTGTGTTCATCCAGCTCTACAATTTGTTATCTCAGATTCTCCGGCATCGGCAGTTCCAACTATCTCTGCAATATTGAGAACTTCCTCTTGGCAGCAAAGCATGTTGCTTCCCAATGAACAGCCGACGTGAAACCCGAACTCAAATGCTTCTCAGGACATGTCACACCAAACATTCTGAACTCAGCACACACCCTCCTTCTATGAGAGACTTGGGGTAATGACACCTAATGTCAGTGTGCAATACACAGCCAAGTGGTTTTCATCAGGTCAAATATAGATACTAAAAATCTCAAACAAGTACAGGAAGAGCTTGTTTAAAGCTGACTGAAGTCTTCAACAACTGTGTGGAAATCCAAATTATTCAGTCCAGCAACTCGTTTTTTTGTAACATGATCAGGATCCTTAGCAATTTAAATCGTAACTTGCCAGAATTCAGATTGCAAGTTGGTCTGAATCTTTGAAGAATAAGAAAAACTGTTACCAGAAAGTAGTTCTGAAAAATCATGAAAGATTGAATGGGGAATTCATGTGCATCATACCAGAGCAAAGTTATGACGACGTAAGAGGCTTTCAGTAAGTTTAAGTGCTTTAGTTTGAGAATCGTATCAAGATTTGGAGTGGTTTAACATTAAGTTTTCTTCAGACTTAACCGCAACTTTCACGTAACTGAAACAGAGACAGAACAAGAAGCCAGAAAACAAGGAACATCTCATCAGTTTGATCCCTCACGAACAATCTCAGTGGAAGCCCAGGTAATCCTAGAGTAATGCATCCAGGTCCTTAGCCCAGTGATGAAAAAGCCATTCCTTCATTTGCAACTGGGGTGGGGGTGGGGGTGGGGGTGGGGGTGGGAGGTGGAAGAAGAGGTATTAAAGCATTCATTCTCCATCTATCAACATCTCTACAATACTTGTTTTTGGGAAGTCAGACAAGAGGTACAGAGTCATGAAAGATTCAATTAAGATGAGTGTTGAAGAAATATTAACTACAATTCAGGACACCAAGTATATAAAGCAAAGCATTCAGGAGAAAGGGGGTGGGGGTTGCAGGTGAAGAGAAATTTGCAAGATTCTGATCCTTGATCAGGTTTCGGGTACACCAGGGGATCCAAGTTCTTTGTTTGTTTAGTCAGATTCTGACAGCAATCTCTCAGTTGGAAAATCGGTTGGATGTCTGCTCCAGACAAAGTAGACTGCCATTTCCTACAAATTTAATACTGGTTTAAAAGAAAAGTTTCCACGTGACAGATTATTTTCAACAGCCAAAGTTCTGCCAAATTGAATTCTGGACCCATAGCTGAAGTTACAGCAGTGAGATAGGGAACACTAATAAAAACCGAAAGAACGGCAGATGCTGTAAATCAGGAACAAAAACAGAAGTTGCTGGAAAAGCTCAGCGGATCTGGCAGCATCTGTGAAAGAAAAAAACCGTTTCAGGTCCGGTGACCCTTCCTCAGAACTGGGAACACACTCTGTTGTCCTAATTGAGGGTATGTAGGAAAAGTATGGTACTGCCAGAAAGGCTGTGCTTGGCTTGATACTGGAACTACACTGAGCTTCTCCCTGTTCAGCTGCAAGTTAAAAGAGCTAACAAGGCGTGGGGCTGGATGAACACAGCAGGCCAAGCAGCATCGTAGCAGCAGGAAAACTTGACGTTTCAGGCCGAGACCCTTCATCAGAA
>JAHRHZ010000003.1:7959814-8034033 GCA_024137785.1 Ginglymostoma cirratum
GATGCTGCTTGGCCTGCTGTGTTCATCCAGCCCCACGCCTTGTTATCTGAGCTGCAAAAAGTTGTTCGGTTTTTCGATAGTGGTTTTTCCTACTACATACATTTAGATTTGGAGACCTGTGTGTAATTTTGGCACGTAGTTTTTGAAAATAGTTAGGATGAAGCAACACATGCTTCATGTGAATAATATGAAATAAAGTTTCATTTTTTTCAAAAATAAAAGACAAAAATAGGCACGATCCAAGCTTAGCTTTGTTTAGCACTTCAATAATCATGGAAAATATATCTTTGTCCTTGCGTGGGACAGGAAATCAGAAACTAGACCACATGGGGAACAGTGTACAGTGTACAAAGGTTTCATTCATTTTTGTCTGGAATTCCCTTCTCTGCTGCTTGAACTAAATTCTTAAGCTACTAAAACCGAATAGGTTATTTCAGCTGCTGGATTAGGAATGGTTGCACGTGAAAAACTACAATTTGTACTGTCGACAGACATCTGGCCTGAAAACACATTGTTCATGTCCATCCTCCCATATCCTGTCATAATGGTGATCATCTGTGTCAGGTCACCTCTCGGGAGTCAGGAAAAAGACTCAGGTCAAGATTTAAGCCAAGTTTCTTGACCTCTCTGCTTGTCAATTCTATCATTTTGGAGAATGAACCTCACTGTCATGTTTAATTTTTTAAAGCACTTTCGCACATGGGTTACAGCTTGTCATGGCATTTCTGTTCCCCAAGATCACCACATTTTTGTGCAATTTAGATACTTAATTTTCAAAGAATGTTTGTGTTGAGTTGCATTATGCTCTATTTTTCACCAATGGTGTCATTAACTTCACATGCCTTTCAAATAAGCACGCTTACATTACTTACCGACCAACAGCATCCAACAATCAGGACCTATACCATACGTTCGTATGTTGCAAACCTCTCACTTAGCAAATGTCACATCCATATCTTAAAGGTTGCACAGACTGCCAGCTGTTCTGATATGACGGTCACATCATCCAAACACATTGTACCACACTCAATCACCATCTTTCCTCTCTTGTGGGAGCAACAACGAGGCGTGCATCAACAGAAACAGCAAGTCCAAAGAGATGATGCTTGTCAGTTTGGGAAAGATCATTGGTAAGATCACGGCTAGCAGTTGGATCGAAGCCACTGAGCACATGGATATTTGCATGCCTCCTCCTCTTTCTTGTATTCCACTTCCCCCTCAATTTCGTCTTGCTGACTTGGGGTAGAAAGACACCAATGTAGGAAATAGATCTTCCTTAGGTATGTCGGGGGGCCGTAAGTATCTCATTAAACCAGAAGTAAAACTCTATTTCTATCAACATAATGATAATGCAAGATCACTTAAAAAAAACCCTTGGCTGTAGCACCTATCGAGAAATATGATGTTGATTCAAGTCCATAAACTCTGACACAGAGGTGGGAGGACTTCCAACTGTACAAAACTGACTGGACAGGAAAAAGAAAGATAAATGACAGAAATAGATTGTGATAGAAACAAAAGGAAAGACAATACATTTCAAGAGGCATGGCTGGAACTGGCCTTTTTCTGTCATCAATAAACAACTTCCCATGAAAATCTATGTCAAAATAATTCATATTCAATTACTTCATCCAGCCGTTTTGAATTAAACTTAGGGTACTGGAACACGATATTCCAAACGTGCAGATTACTGGTCTGTGTAATGCAAGCTTATTGCATGAGCATACTGTCCCAATATTTTTCTGGAACCTAACTTTTCCAGTAAGTGCTTTATCATTTTAAAGTGTTCAAAAACAATTCAAAAGCAAGTAGACTAATAGTGGTTTTCAATTGTAGCTGGTGAAAATTCAATTAACTGTGAAAATTTTTGTTAACCAAAAAAAAACCACATATGGCTAACCACTAACCCTTGTTTCCATGTGAACACATCTTAACTTCAAATGGTTGAGGTGAAGTTTCCATCTCGTACATCTCAATTCCATAACACAACAGATCACTCATTTTTGAATCAATTGAACCACTGATACATTGCAAAGCAATTACAAAATGGTTGTTACACTGCAGGTGAATGTGACATGCTGTATCACTGTTTTTGCATTCCAACAGGAAGGGTGTTAAACTTTATTATTTATTACAGTGTGTTTGTGCTTTGAACAGCAGGACACCATTTCTCAAGCTCCAACAGGTGCTGATTACCACTTAGTGCCATGACAAATCATGTATTCAGACACTGTGCAGGTGCTATCTTGAATTGAATGGTGATCGGTATCTGACCAGGTCACACAAGAGAAATCATGTCTCACTGAGTCCTGCTGATACAACTTGCATGAATATTGAATGTTGGCATTCACCCAACTACATCAACAAGTTCTTGACAACCAAGACATTCCCCAGTAATCACAATGTCCAAGTGTTACTAGATTCCTGCAAAGCAGTCAGACACAGATGTTGTGACAGTGGCGGTGTCATGCGGGCAATGTTCTAAAATTGTCGAAGTAAATATTTAGTCCAAAAGGCTTCAGTGTCCCCAAGCACAAAATGAGATTTTTTTTCCCCCCCAGTTTGCACTGAGCTTCGGTGATGCCTAACAGAAGGTCCCAAGACCGAAATGTTGGCCAGGGAACATGGCTGCATATCAACATGGCTGGCAACTTGAAGTTTGGAGGCCATTTTCATGAACAGGATGTTGGTGTTCTGCAAAGCAGTCGCTCAGTCTGCTCTTCATTTCCCTATGCAGGGCAGGCCACAAGGTGAGCAGCGGATACAGTCGACTTGACAAGGGGAGCGGCGTCTAAACGATTGCGACACCTGGCAAATGTGTCTGAAGTTCTGGATTTTGAGGAGGGATGAAATGAACAGGCGGGTATGACAACTTCTGCAATTGCATGGTAAAATGGTGTGGGGTGTGGGGAGTTATTCCAAGTGGAGGAGAAGTGGACAAGGGTATTCCGGAGAGAACGGAGAACAAAGAGACAGACCAATAGCAAAAAGATAAATAAAATAACAGAACTGATCAGAGTGCTTCAGCAGTTTTCACAATGTGTTGATCCACAAGCATAGATGACAGTTTCTTATTTGATTTTCTAAAGACATCAGGTCCAATTTTTCAGCTCATTCTGTGACAAAGATCAAGGGGTGATTGAGACAGAGAATGAGGCAGCAAAAACTCAGATGAAAGAAGTGCACAGAGAAACTCGAGCAAGAATGCCATGGGAAACAGAGACATCAACAAAAAGGATAATCCAGAGAGACAGCACTGTCCCAACACAATTAAATATCCCTGTCCATGTTTTATCATATGTGAGGGTAAAATCCAATAGAATAACTAAATCTTGTTCTGAAGCTTGGCACATAGCAGCATGACTGAAAGATCAGCAAAACACAATTATTCATCCTGTGGTATCTGGCTTGAAATGGTCAGATTTTGTTTAAATTAGATTTACATTGTGTTACAAAACCACTCAGCAACAGATTCATTTCCAAGAAACCAAGTGAGTTACAGATGTAAGGATCGAATGAACACTGACCTTAGAATAATGAAAATTGGGGGCTTGTAAACAATCAAATTTTCACAGCAATGTGTTGCTGTTTTTAACTATTTGCTTGTAAAAAAAATGGACAATATAGCAAAACAGAAATAGTTTTCCGAACAGACTCTCATGTTTAAGAAACAAAAAGCAACTTCTGTTTTTGTCTCTGAATAACAGCATCTGCAGTTGTTTGGGTTCTCATGTTCAAGACACATCGTAAATGTGCAAACAACTGCCTTAACTTTCATTCCACATAGGTGCCTCGGATTAAGATGTTGCCTCGAAAGCATGTTCCACCATTCAGTGGCATATTTCCGTGAGATGCAAACTTAATAACTGTTCAGCACCTTGCTTGTGGAATGGAAAAGTCTAGACTGTGCTTATTTCCGACAGTCAGAGTTGAACAGTTGCTCTGCTGTCTTGGAATTGGTCCAGTTTTCCAACCTTTTCAAAATGTGCTTAGAGGATTTTATTTCCTTATTGCAAAAAGAAGATTAATTTTTTTTAGCTTGGGAAGAAAGATTGTTTGTTTTTAAAAATGAAGACACAGGCAATTCTGGATAACATGCACAAAACTCCAGCATGGCCAATCCAAAAATTATCAAAATAGCTCTATTAGTTATAGAAACAACTTGGGCCAAGTGCAGTAAGAAATGATTCCCCTTCATTGGAAATCCTGTTGGAAATTCTCTTCATACAATAGAAGAACACATAGCCAGTTGCCCTGGCCTTTACACAACACCCTGTTAACCATTTAAAAGTCCAACTATCTGTAACAAGACTTTTCCAATGGCCAAATCCTCCTTAAAAGGCCATCAGCCATATAGGATCTAGGGTCTAGCCATTTTACTTGCTCAATTAAAACGAGCTCAGGATGGACGCCAAAACATACAAAAACCAAACAGTCAGCCCCTCGAGCCTGCACCATCATTTAAAATACCATGGTTGATTTAAACTTAACCTCAACTCTACATTATTACATA
Organism: Ginglymostoma cirratum; assembly: GCA_024137785.1. Classification (NCBI taxonomy): domain Eukaryota; kingdom Metazoa; phylum Chordata; class Chondrichthyes; order Orectolobiformes; family Ginglymostomatidae; genus Ginglymostoma; species Ginglymostoma cirratum. The sequence continues at coordinate 7,964,328 of JAHRHZ010000003.1, forward strand.
TCCCTGATTATCTTCCATTTCCTTTGGGATCAACAATCTATCTCCCTGTGTCATAAAAACATTTCAAGATTCTGCCTTTTGACAAAGAGAATTCCAAAGACACTCCATCCTCAGACAAAAACAAAGTTCCCTCATTTCTGTTTCAAATGGGTGGCTGTTATTTTAAAACTGAGAGTTCTAGATTCTCCCACAAGCAGAAACATGCTTCCAACATAGACACAGTCAAGTACCCTCAGGATCTTCTGTCAACTGTGACTCTTCTAAACTCCAGAGGATATAGACTTAACCTGTTCAGCTCTTTCTCATGTGGCAATCCAGGTATTCATCCAGTAGATCATCTTTGACCTGCTTGAACTCTGAACTCCAATGCATGAACATCCTTCTATAATTAAGTTGACGAGTACTGTGTGCAATACTCGAAATGCTGCCATTCAATCACTCCTTTAACAGCTCCCAAGCAATTGGTGGACCGAAAAAGGCAATAACGACACTCTTCTCAATAACTTTCAAGAGAGAAATTGAGAGAAATAATAATTACGGTTAAACCCCAAGCCATCTTCAGAGTTGTGAGGTCAGATTGCCAAAAGCTCAGTTAAAAGGAGCAGCTTCAAGTTGGGATAGGTGGTGAGGCAAGGAGATTTAGGCGACAAGTTCTGGAAGCTCAGAATAACCGAGGAGTGCAGAGAATATGGAAAGTTGTAGGGCTCAAGATTACACAGATCAGAGGACATTAAAAAGCGACATAGCCAAAGACTCCAATAACCAAAGGAGACTTGAGACAGAGCCTGAGCCATGGCCCATATCAATTTGTGTAATTATTGGCAGGGACTGCGGAAGCTGAATCCAAGTATTTGAACAAGAAACAGCCTTTCTGAATACTCAGTCTGTTCGAAGGAAGGTTCACCAGCCCCGAAACGTTAACTCTGACTTCTCTTCACAGATGCTGCGAGACCTGCTGAGCTTTTCCAGCAACTTCTGCTTTTGTTTCAGAGTACTGCCCTGGCTCATTAATACAGCCTCAGACGAGGCAGGGTTCATAAGAAAATTAAACAAAAAAATTAGACCAACTTTTCTCTAGCAATGCTTCATCTGAGTGCAACATATTGCAGGGCCAGTGCAAACATGTCAACTGGGCATTCAAGTACATTTGCGGGTTCAGGCTAAAATGAAAGACAAAGGCTCTTTGTTCATCAGGCCAACCCATCCCAGAGAAGAGTGATACTGAGTCCAATACAGCAGATCCCTCTCAACCCATCCTCCAAATCATGTGATTTCTCGTCAGAGGCCAATAATAGATTTAAAAACTAGCCAATGAGGGACAATTTCCAAACAATCAAATTAATACTGGGAGATCGCACTGGCCATAATACCCTCCCAGTTCAAGCAGTCCCCAATTCATGACAAAGTGTAACTCCTGACGTCGAAACTAGATCTGTTATTTTGGAATTTGATCCCTCATGTACCCAAACCTATTTACTTGAGGCAAGTCCTCTACACAAAATCTATTCTTTTTTGTCTTTAAACCAATCTAAACAATCCAAGTGCCACTCTTTAGACACGGAGTCCAGGTTCTTGATATATATCTTCGGCACGAAGATGCATGAACCTCGAAATCAATTGTGTAACTGTCCACTTTGCGCTTTACAAAGCTACATGCAGATTGAGCGAATCTCATGTTTGACAAAGAGACATGGAGGTGTTTAGACACTGCAGTATATGATGCGGTTTTACTGTTTCCTTACATTTAGTCACAGATTACAGTCGAGTGGGAATTGATTGTCAAACTGCTACTACCTTTCAAGTTTGGCAGTCATTCAGAAAACCCCTTAAACTGAAACCAACTTCAAACTTCTGTGGGACTGCATCCAACTCATCTTGCCTAAACTATGAATTACATCAGTTGGGCACAGGACAAACTATAAATCACGACTTAAAAATCAAAGCAACAGCAATGCAGAACCATGATTACTAATTCTAGACTAATTTAATGTTTCACACGTTTTACAAAGTTCACGGCTCTTTGAAGAAATAAAGATGTATAAAGCTTGCAATTTGACTGATGCTTGAGAACAGACACTGTTCCCTCAAAGCTTGTAACGTCCTGTGTTTCAATCCAAGGTGTGACATCTGCAGCAAGCAATGATCTGGGCAATGCTGCCCTCTGCTGGATATAATCAAGAAAACAAACTTGCACAAAGCAGCTCAAAAGAGAAAGCAGACTATGAATTAAAATTCTCACCTACGTTTACAAAAGGACCAACAGATCTCTCTAAGCTCACTTAAAGTTGCACAGACATTTTGCTTAATGATCGTCATTTTAACGTCTACTTTCTCATGCAAGATGATTTAAGCAGAGGGAAATCCAACAAGAATCTGAAATCATAACTTTTCCACCAAATACTAGTGCCATTTGTGAATAACATCTCTTCGTCTTTTCACAAGTGACTTAAAAACTTGTTGCTATTTATTTCTAACCTATTATCCCATTGCCAGTTACATTACCGATATCACTATTTTTAGCACTTAATTTGACTGTACTACTCAATTATTCAGCTGTAAGTCATTTTGTAACTGACATATCAACTGGCTTTGAATGGTTTTTGCTGTCTTTGCAATTCCTATGGCAGTGACTTCAAATATTCCTTTCTTGGCAAAGAGGGCACTTTATTTCAAAGGTGACTGCACCCTCCACCCCACACTACCCCATATTTCTGACCATCATCACGGTTTCACTATTCACAAACCAAGGAAATTGATTTAGTTTGGCTATAACATACATCAATTGTTTAGTGTTTGGACTGACAAAGCACCTGGGATAAACTAATCTGCAGGTTACATGACATGCATTTTGCCAATATTAGTGCAGATGGAGGCAAGTAAGGGTGAACTGAATTGTGAAGTGTTCAGCATTGCGTGTGTCATTCATGCACTTGTGAAATTACTGCTAACAAAATTATTTTGCTTTGTGCTGATCTACACGAGGCTGGATTTGTGTGTTTCGTTATCGGACAAGCACATTTTCTCTTCTTCCTCAAGTGAGTGTTTTGCAGGTCAAATCTAACAGACCTCTTGGCCCATCCTCATCAACGTGAAGGTGAGAGACTTGGATCAATAGCCAACTTTTCCTTCTTGGGCAAGTGTTATTGTGTGCAGGTTTCCTACACAGCACCCACACAATCTGCATTTGTTGTTCCTTTCCAAATCTTAAAGAGTCTGTTAAGTTCTGCCATCTTCATATCTGTCCTTGTAATGTGGTCAGGTACCTAGTCTATAAATGCCACCTCCTCCTCTGGTATGCATTCTTAAAGAAGTGGCACACAGCAGTAAGTCAGCACAGTTGGTCAAGTGAACCGAACTTTGACCTGATGTTCTCCCAGTCTGCTGCTACCAGCTGCAAAAACAACCTGACATCAATCAAGCCCTGTTTGACTTCCAAGCATGCTACTTCCATTTCACATTCTCCTGGCCAATGAGGATTCCCAAGTGAACAAAGCCAGAAAAACTTGGCCTAAGGCGTAATTCTCCTTCTCCATGAAACAACTGCATTTCTTTCCCAATGTACTGAACTCCGAGGTTCCATTCCAACCTCTGTGGTGAGGGGACTCCTTTGTCCAATCCACACAAGCTGTTTTTCAGTCTCAGCTGAAGCAATATGGTTCCAACAATTGGCCTAATTAAGTTTACAAACTGTCAACTGTGTTTTCTTCTTTGACCACCATCACTCCACTAGAAAGGTATGGCCCTAAACAGAAGCAGTGTCAAAGTTGGACACCAAACTACACCAGGAAATGTTAGTAGAGATAACAATAAACTTTGTCACAGAGCTGGACTCTAAGAAACTGAGTCAAGTACAAAAGCGAGAGGTTCCCAGAGGGAATTTCATGTTTAAGATCTATGCAGAAGACATGAACTCTTAATACCGGAGTGAAAGAAATTGGAGATTTGCACTACGCCACAACTGGAAGATGGCAAAGCTCTTCAAGTTTTTTTTCGGTGCAATGATCCCAGCTGATTGGAACATTGGACATGTCAGGTCCCCAAATTAAACCAGGGTTGACAGATTCAAAGTTTGACCTTTGCATTTATTTTTCCTTGTGATTACTCAGTGAACTTGAAAACATCAAACCGCAAATCTTCTTCAATAAAAGACACCAAATTTGTGCTTTTAAAAAAAAGGCAAAACAGAGCCTTTTACCAGAGTTAACAAAGATCATAAGATGAACAGCAAATCCAAGTGTCATCTTAATCCACAGTGATAACATTCACAAATATTCAATCCCAGGGAGTCAGCACTCCTATCTCAAATCTTCATTATTTCCTCACTGAAATGATTGTTTTCCTGTTGTTCTCCTTCCTGGCCCATTTGGAACCTTTTATAAATCGCCATGACCGGAACCTCCTTTATCACAACTTGAAAACATCTGTACATGAGGCATCATAGTCTGAAACCTTTTTACGAGGGTGAGACTCTCTTCTGAAGGCAAAGCTAATCAAATGGTTTTTGATCTTTTATTCCCCGTCCACACTAATCTCTGCAAATGTAACCATTTTATCCACTGACACCATAGGCACGGTGCAAGGCATTTGATTGGAACATATGCTTTTGGGGAAGTTTAGCTCACTATTCCAAATGATGTTCTGACTGCTTGAGGAAAAAGAAGCCATCACAAAAAGACAAAAAAAAAAAGCTGTTGCCCCTCTTTTGAGATTCCAACTGATGATCATATGTTATATTCCTTATATCACGTGCAGCTTGAGGAGATCACCGATATGGGGAAGAATGAGGCAATGGAGGAACCTGAAACAGAGGTGACTATCGTCAGAGGAAGATGTTGCTGCAGTGTGTGCCAATGGACGCCAGTAAATACAACCATCAGAGTTAGAGAGACTATGTAAATATTTCTGATCAGTGGCCAACTCCCATGAAGTTGCCCAAGGGCAAAAACCCAGGTTTCTTGTTATCCATTTCACCCATTTGATTTTGTAAATGAGACAGAGTTAGTGAATTTCTATTATCTTCTTTGCCACCCGTGTTACCTGGTGCTGTGTTTGGCTGCTAATGCCACCTGTGCTTCTAAAAGACATTGTTGAACAAGTGGCACCAAAGCAATGATAAAGACAATTAAGCTGGTCAACCGAGTAAGCCAACCGAAAGGTCTTAATCAGTTCTCGCTCCCTCAGTCAACTACTAAAATCTGCAACCAGAACGAGACAAGTTTTACATCAGGTTATTTATGGAGAGTAGAAGATGGAATCAGTTCAGGAGACATTCTTCACACAATTTTGGCAACTATAAATACAAATACAAGCCATCATCCATCAATGATTCTGGAACTGCTGGTTTACTTCAACAGTTGCTGGGGAGACTAAAAGCATTGAGTAATAATATCTCAATTCTCAAAAGTGTCAATTCCCAAAAAGTACCTCCAAATTCCAAGTTTTGGATGCTGTTTCTCAATGGTTTGACTTGGCTATTTATTTTCATGCGTGCAGTTCCTGTAACAGTGCAGCACAGCAACAGGCTCTTTGGCCCAATGCATCTGAGCCATCATGATGCCATTCGAAACTGATCCCATCTGCTTTGGACTTCCATTTGTGACGAAGTAATGGCTTCCAAAGCACGAAGGGGTTTCCTCCAGAAAATCCCTCCCTACCTTCTGACTTGGAAGGAGCAGCAGAAAAAAAAAAAGAGTACGGACTGACCATGCAGCAACCAAAATGCACAATACCAACTCACCACTGCCAATATGCAGCTTCACTTGTCCCACAATTTCTACTTGGTCGTCTGCAACACATGATTGATGGGTGGTTGTACTTCACAGAGCAAGGAGGCGATGTGAAGTCATCACTCAGCAACCTCACCAACAACCCATCCTCACAACTGGTACCTCATGAGAGTATTTACGAACTAAGCTCGTTGACCGTCCTCGAGCGAGACAGGAACAACATTGCCCAAATTCATGTGCAAAGATGCACTGATTGATGAATTAACCCATCTATATCTCAGTGCACAAACTTTGGACAAGCCAAAGTAAATGACAGTTTCATGCAGATTATTTATAAATCCATGACTTACAGAATGGAAAACAAGATGGACAATTTGCTCAAAAAAATTCCCACTAACACCAAGATGATCAATTGTCAAATTATGGCCTATGAAAATCATCTTTAATTACCTCTCTCCATGAACTTGCCGGCACCTAAATCTGCTTTGCCTTTCTTGATTGGTCTTCTGAGCCTGCTTTTTACAACAATGCAGAATACAGTCTCTCACAGAGCTCTATGACAGCGCTGTAGAATCAAGGGGAAAGAACAAGATGCACCTCCTGTTTTTTCCTGCAATTGGTGCTTTCAGATTTCCCCTATAAATGTCAGTGAAGGACTGAATGGGAGAAGCAGCTGGTGAGAAGAATAGAGAGATGTAGAGGTACTGAATAGTCTCAGTGGGAGGGGTGGCAGAGTAGATACAAGGATGTAGTCAGAGTGTTAAATTGGGGGTTAGTGCTGTTGGGAAAGCTGTTCCAACCTGGTTCATACTGGGGTGTAGTTAAGGGTCAGGAGGTTAAGTCAAACATCTAGTTTAGGTAGGGGTGACATTTAGTCATCCAGGTCAGTGTGAGCACTTGGGTGAATAAAATTTGTTCTTACTCAAAGCTTAGACTAACTTTTAATCAGTCCAACATTACCTGGGTGGCTACTCATGCACTAAGTTTGAACTGTCCAAGCTCTCCATCCAACTCGAACTTAGAGCCTGAGACATTTGCAGAGGGTTTTGGGGAGCAGGGGAGTCACCTCTCAGAAGTATTAACTTGCCCAGCAATACCCATGGGCATCAGCAGATCAAGTCTTCCCCTGAATTCCTCTGCTCATCTTGGGTTTAATGCCTGGTCTTGAAGAGTCATGAAACAAGGAGGTTTGAGTCAATCTGCTGTTATGTGTTGAAGGATAAATGTTGGCCAGGAACCAGAGATTGATCCTTGCAGCTAGAAGAACAGAGAGAAAAACAGACAGACCAGCTTTAACAGACCCACTCAAAAATATTTTAAACAGTAATTGTTTTATTAGCAGTTCATGTCATTAAACCATGATGTTTTATCAACCTTCCCTTATGGAATAAATCACAAGACCTTTATGAAACACAACAGTGGCAGAGGGAAGAAAAGTACAACAGGAGAACCTTATCAACATGAATGCCATGAAAACACAAAGTACTTCTTTCAGTAAGAATACAACACAGAATTGTAGGAGCAAAAAAAGCCATCAAGACAACATTTCAAAACTACAATGAGTTTTTGAGCATCAAGTCACTGTGGTCAGTTAAGTTTTCAAACTCTCCCATCTATGTATTAAAATCATCCAGTGCTAAACTCAAGCAAGTCATAAATGAACATGCCACTAGCTCATGTAGTGTGTCCAGTCTGAAAAAAAATCAATTCAACGAAGAAAAATGCATTTTGAGCTTCCAAAGAGGAAGCCAACAGTGAAGCCTGTTGAGATCATGTAGGCAAAACGACATGACATACTGACTGACGGGCAAGTGGATAATGTCTTAGAGCAGCTAGGAAGAGATCTACACCTGGTGCAATGATGATAGCCCGTGACCAAATGAAGAGCAAGCTTGGTAGTTGGACAACCTCATCTTTAAAAGACTATTCTTCTGCTATTAGAATTACTATCAGCCTTTCCCTCTCATATTTGAGGCTTTACATTTCTCTGTACAAATCCTGCCAGTATTTTATGTATATGTGCACATTTGCACAACAGTTACACTTAAGAATTCAGATTGGTACTCACACTTGGCAAGCAAATGGTATTCTAGATACACAGTGAAGACCACTTGTTGCTGGAAATTTACAGCAGACACCTCAGAGGCTGCAACTGAGTTTATACCAACACATCATGCCATTTTCAGCCCTTGTCATACCTATTTACACCTTGTTCATTCAGATTTCCAGTGGCCAGTTTTTCCATGAATAAAATATTCCCCAAAGAACCTGACACCGAATTCATCAGCAGCTGCACTATCAGAAAATTTAAAATTATATTAAGTGTGCATTTTTGAGAACAAAGGTTTAACCAAACAAATTCAAACAGTATTACAGTTAAATATTTGTAGATGATTGTTTATTACTTTAGAGTATAAACAGAGAGAAAGTTATGTTCTGGCACTGAGTAAACAGCACCATCTCAGAGTTCTATTGATTTAGAACTCGGCTACAATGATAACAAGTGATACTTAAACTTCTCTCTCTCTCATAAGCGGCCTAATTAGTCAAGTGAGTAACTGTCAAGAGGCCACCTTACTCCTCTTCATGCGAGAACCTGATCACTGTTCAACCATGCAGCTTAAGAATAAACATTGGCAACAACTCTATTCTACAACAAACTACAGTCCCAGGAAACCACTCCTATCTCCTACAAACCAGATGGGTGCTGAAGTTCCTTCATCACTAAATGTTCTGTGTCTTAATGCCGTGCAGGATTTAAGAATGAGAATATTTCTCTTTACTTGTTTTCTTGGTGATAATTATAATACTGGGAGGGGGGGGTTACACAAACCTAGGATTATTTGTCCACAGTAACCGTCACAGGCTCTTAAAAAAAAAAATGAAAAAAAGCTGATGGCTCTGCCAACACCACAGCAGAATGGATGTTCATCCAAGCGTTGTGATATTTGCATGACCACCAGGAGGCATCACAATGCGTTGGCCAGTACGACGAGGCAGATTGTCATCCACCTGTGCACCTGTTGGAAAGGATGGGAGAGGAAAAACCATTAGAATGCAGAGAGAGGTACACATCCTTAAAAATATTCCATTCTCCCCATGGTAACCAGCATCCACGAATCCACCCACGCACTGACTGCCTGAAACCTAACACATGGAAAACTCTGTTCTTCCCGCCCACTTGCTCAATGTTCAACATTCTGTGGTGCAGAAACAACTGTTAAAGTGCATGTTTATCATAGAATCCCAACAGTGTGGAAACAGGCCCTTCAGCCCAACAAGTCCACACCGACCCTCAGACAATACCACCTAGACCCATCCCACGTAACCCACCTAATCTGCACATCCCTGAACACTATGGGCAATTTAGCATGGCCAATCCACATAGCCTGCACATCTTTGCTACTGTGGGAGGAAACCGGAGCACCCGGAGGAAACCCACGCAGATACAGGGAGAATGTGCAAACTCCACACAGACAGTCGCCCGAGGGTGGAATCGAACTTGGGTCCCTGGCGCTGTGAGGCGGCAGTGCTAACCACTGAGCCACCGTGCTACCCTGTGAATTTCCACGAAAGCTCAAGACGTCTTGGCAGACTGCAGGGTCTGCAACATGGAGGCCCAGAACTTTTATCTAATGCCCTCTTATGCTGCAGCGAGCACTTTCTCATTGGCAACTTTTTGTTGTTGATGCCATTGCTCATCTCTTGACTACAGTAAGCACTCTTTTGATATGCACCATTTGCCTTCATGATCTGAGATTCAAACTGTCAGCAGGTTAGGTCTTATTATTTGCTGACTCATGCATTCTCTGGGCCAGAACAGATCATATTCTGAAGCAGCAATGATATATTCCCTTTCTGATAAGGAGCCCAGCTGAACTCAGCAACGTACATTTCACCAAGACCACTCTACCCCTTGCCAGAACGCGAATGAGAGAGAGCACCAGTGAGCACATTTCAAGTCAGTCCATTTAAGACAGATGATTGCACTGCTGGATTACATTATTAAAGATCACAGACTTGAACAAAAGTAAACACAAGTTAACCGATCAATGTCTGACTCAAAGACTGGTTGAGAATTAAACTGAATACAAATATTAGACTACCTTATGATTATTTTGAGAGGTAATAAAACAGGAAACACACATTTACCAGACAAACTGAATCCTGACTGGTGCAAGTTTCGCACAGGCGGTGCTTGCTGCTTGGCAGGTGAAGTCTTAGTAGAGGAAGCAGGTGTGACGGATTTGGGCGTCACTGAAACCTCGCAGACAGGACCATCGTAGAGCCCCCGGGGAACTCCTCGCAGTTCAGTTAACTGGCAGAGAAAAAGTGATGATGTTAAAACCCATGTGATCAAGATGTAAACATAACTGACTCTCACATGCTATACCCCAAAGGCCAGTGTTTTAATGCAGCTGATTAAATTAATTAAGTCAGTTACACTTGGAGTGAAATTTTAAACCTCAAAAGGTTCTTAATCAAGGCGCCTCTTTTTAGACCGAGCAATAAAGCAACTGTCAACGTGGCATAGGGGTCGTGGATTCCATGCAGATAACAGGAGTATCAAAAAGCTTCTTTTCATACAGAATGAACAATACTTGAAATTTTTAGTGCAAGCACCTATGTTGAAGCAACAGGTGTGTGTGTGTGTGTGTGTGTGTGTGTGAGTGACAGTGTGAGTGAGAGAGAGATACATGGAAGCACACAGCAGAAAAGCAACACTTGTGACACTCATGCTCAAGAGTGAGCAGACTGTTGTCTGCTTGCACTTTGGAAACACCAATCTGTGCTGGTCTTCCCCAGCAGGAGTTGAGCACATCAAATCGGCTGATGAACTCAGTGCACAAGGTGCTGCAAAATGCAGTGGTACGATCTTCACTGTCCAGCTGATCCACTGAAGCAGCTCTCAGTTTAATGTCAAAACTGAAGGGCATTTAGGCATTGTGCAGCAGTACCAGTCTACAATCAAAATGTGGAATGAGACTTCGTAACTGCTGTCCAAAAAAAAAACTTTCCAGGTTAAAATGCCATGTCTGTACTTACCTTCCAGAAATCCAAAGTTATTGTGTTTGAACACAATAGGTTAAAATACAGATGCTGGAAATCTGAAACACAATTGAAGTGGTGGAGAAGATGCCAGACCTGCTTAGACTCTTCAGCAATTTCTGTTTGTCTTGCCAGTCTAAGAGCTAATTGATTTTTCAATTATGCTGAATTGCACCAAAGCTTTGCAGAGTCAGCGTCATACATGATCTTCAACAGACATCTCGGCAACACAGCCTTCACAGCACGTCATGGAAAAACCACTTTTTTTGACAATCTAGATAAGTAATTACCTTGCTCCTTGCTTTAACCCTCTTGTATACATAGTCAGGGAATGGTTTCTTGGGGATGAAGCGTCCAGAGCCTTCTGATGCATGCACCGTGCCATCCTCGTAGACAATTTTACCCTGACTTATGACAATCAAGGGTGCCCCACGACACTCCATTCCTTCAAAAATATTGTACTCCACTGCCTGATTGTAACAAAATAGAAACAACATAAGAGAGGATCATGGATTATGCAGCATTCACCTGCACAGAAATCACATCCATGCTGCAAAATGCATTCTTGATCCTTTTGACCCATTTTCCCTCCTCCCCCACAGAATTTTGTTCCTTGGACACCAGCAGCTCTCTGCAAACATGTGGAATTGGTTCCTCTCCATGTCCAAAACAGAGGAGTGTGTCCTGGTGACCTTTTTTGTCCACTAAAGGCATAACAAGTGAACATGATTCAATCTTCAGTCAGCATTCTTGAACAAGGACATTTCCACTGAAGGTCACAGGACAAAGATCAGATGCAAGAAACCTGGTCAAATGTTTACTCTCCTTATCCCAACTGTGTTTGAATTCCACTGAGATCAGTGGAGTCAGACCAAGGTAGATCCTGGCAGCATCTGAGAAAATCAACTTAGCTGTACCTGCCATCGACCTGGACATTGCACCAACTTTTCTCTATTCTGCCTCTTCCTCACTTGGTCATGTCACTAAGTCAGTCTTCATCACAAGTCTTTCTTATCCTCTTACCATTTCCAAATTGTTTACCGACCTAAACTGCGATCTGGAAAGCACGCTGTCTCAAATAGTGGTGGAATAATTTTGACAGCAATTTTTGAGTCCGTGGAGAAAGGAATGTGGGACTGATTGGCACATATCTGACACTTAATTGGCTTCTGTCTGTGCTACATCATTCTATAATTCTATAGCAAATAAAAATGGAGTTTTGACCAATATCTCTGAAACACACAGTTGTTCAAAAGAACCAAAAAACTTAAAACGCACCCCAATGTTCTTTGTTTTCTGACTCCTGGCTGAAAACATATCTTCTGAAATTATTTCCACCAAGTCAGCTACCAGATTTGAAGAGTTGGTTACCCAGTTTGTATCACCAATACAGAGTGAATTTCTGGGCATTTTGAGAGAGGTTCGTGAACTTAACGACTTCAGCATCAATTGTAGCACAAGATGTCCTGCTTAAACGGGAGACCTCTGCCCAAGTGATAATCGGGGGGGGGGCAGAAGAAACTCTGACTCCTGGTCAACATTTCTGTTTGGAGTCTTTTGTCCTTTTGTGAAACTAACAAAATTACACACAATTATTTGTTTGCCACTGCAGAACAAGTGACGGACTGGTGCGTTTACTTGGACTGAAATTGTCAACCTACCAGGCTATGGTTCTTTGCAGTAATTGTCTTGACAATGTCAGGGTCCCAGATCACAATGTCAGCATCTGATCCCACTGCAATGCGCCCCTTCCTGGGGTACAAGTTAAAAACCTTGGCAGCATTGGTGCTGGTCACCGCTACAAACTGATTTTCATCCATTTTTCCAGAGACCTGTATTGTGACAAGAAACATTTTCATTGGAAAACACTGCTTGATCACTGGTGATACCACAAAGGCATCCAACACATCTTTGTAGCTTTTAGAATACTTCCCACTCTATCTAATTAGTGCACCCCCACCTTGTTGTCATTACATTCCTCATGACACAAGATACAAATATCACCATGCTCAATCACACACGTAGAGAATTTTTGAGAGGGTCTACAGTGATCAACGTCATTGGGATTGGACCTTTTAACTTGTGCAACCCTGTTCTATTACTCAGCCTTGCCCTGAAGGAGCAAGTTACATCGCAGCAGTTTCTTGACAGGGTTGCTTCTTAGCCTTCTTTCATCATAGCCTCAATGGTTTCTTAAATCTTTCCATGACAATGTAGTACTTACCACAGCTTTATCCCAAACAATGGACATCCTCTCTTCAATTCCATTCGTACCTTCAGGAATCAGCGTGAAGTCATCCTTCCCTAAAGCCTTCTGAGATGTATTGAAAGTACAGTGTGCACTGCCAGTGACCTGCAGATCGCCACTGTAAATACAGGCAAAAGATATACAGAAACAGTGATGGTCAACAGGGGTGCTTACTGAATCCACTTAACTGACTGATAAAACATAAAATTATGTTTAAAAGGACTTTCAGCCTGACTGTGGTACTAAGCTACACAGACTAAAGTAACTTACACAGGCAGAATAATTGCTCAAGACACAGTTGGAATACACATCCAAATTGACTTCAGTTACTACTGAGTTTGAAAGAAGTGAAAATAGTTCAAATTCCAATTCCCATCAGACAATGGGCCCAGTTGACAAAAAAAAACTTGACTCAAGATTTACCTAGGTAGTAATTGACGCAAGGCACAACTTAGCTCAGTCATCAAACTCCTTACTGCAGACTGGGCCACCTGGACAATCACGCAAGGAAGCAGCACTTTGCAGTCACGTACCAGTAAGACTGTTAGTAAGTATTCCATGGAAAGCACCTCCATTTGAGTCTGACATTTTAGTTTCAGTTCTCACTCCGCACACTCCAACACAAAATCTGGGCTGACAGTCCAATAGAAGTATGGATGTGGCCTTTGTGTCTTCTTTCAACTAATCAACATTCTAAAGTAGATGCAAATTATCCCATGACATTATTGTGAACCAGAGTGGGGGAGCTGTCTCCAGTGTTCTAGGTTATATCCCTTCATCAACACCACATGGAAGAGATGACCTGCTCATCACACAGCTACTGCTGACGGAACTTGCTGTGCTTAAGTTGGCTGCCAAGCTTTTACATTTCGACAGCAATTACATTTCAAAGACGTTTCATTGGCTTCAAGGGGATAAGTCAGTCCAAGAATGTCAAAACCTGATACAAACTCAGCAATTTATTTCTTTCATCCTCTCAGAAGCGAAGAATAAAAATGTCAAAAAGTAGCAGGAAGTTGAGAAGCAGGGGTCAAGAGTGTAAACATTTTCGATATCTCTCGGATTATTCTTATTGGTCTGAGGGTGAAATTTTGCTGGACTGTCTGATTGAGTATTGGTGGAAAAACAATTACTGCAAAAACAATTAGAATAATAACTGCAAGAGGAAATGAAAGGAGGACTGAGCGAAGCTTTTCACCAAACACTGACTGTGGTACTAAGCTACACAGACTAAAGTAACTTACACAGGCAGAATAATTGCTCAAGACACAGCTAGAATACGCATCCAAATTGACTTCAGTTACTACTGAGTTTGAAAGAAGTGAAAATAGTTCAAATTCCAATTCCCATCAGACAATGGGCCCAGTTGACAAAAAAAAAACTTGACTCAAGATTTACCTAGGTAGTAATTGACACAAGGCACAACTTAGCTCAGTCATCAAACTCCTTACTGCAGACTGGGCCACCTGGACAATCACGCAAGGAAGCAGCACTTTGCAGTCACGTACCAGTTAAGACTGTTAGTAAGTATTCCATGGAAAGCAAACACATGCTTCGTCAATCAACAGTAGCAACAGTCATCAATGGGAAATTTCCTTCATCATATATGGTACAATTCACACTTAAATTATGTTCAGGCTTTAGTCTCAATCGCTACTTGCAATGAATCCTTCAATGCCTGAATAATCCTGATTAGAGATTTGTTCTTCCCCTTCTTAGTGAAGTCTTCAGTGATATTTTAAATCTTTGCTCATTGACGATTGAGTAGATAGCATCAAAACCCTACTTGGACCAAAAGACTTGAATTATGGGTTTTACTTAATCTGGCCCAACTTGTGAATACATAATCGCTGATGTCCAAAATGACACTTGACCTACGTGAAACATGTTGCTCAAGTGACTAGGGAAACAGCACCAAACATACCAAGATAGCAAGGAGTTCAGATAGTCTGGCGTGGTTGGATCAGGACTCAGTGGTGGAGAAGTCACAAAAGCAGCCGCCTTAGCCCAGTTCTTGCTCCAGTAATGCGACCCATCAGTGCCTAGACTTGCAGTAATCGGCTCCCCATACACAACAGTACCTGCCAGGAAAAAGAAATTCCACAAGCAATTTTTTTTTTTAAATGAAGATTTGCCCTGAGAGAAATGCACAGTTTTAAATCCAAGAACAACGAAATTTGAGCAGTATTACATGATGCATGTCCAGCTTCTCTTATCATGCACAAGCAAGTACATACAATGCCAGTAACTTTTGTTCAATTGTCAAATTCTTGGCGAGCAAGGATAAACTGTTTTCCAGGCTCGCAGGCAGCTAAGGAGAGGTCATACATTTAAAACAGTTTGCAAAAACAACCAGTGAACTAAAAAGAGGAGAAATCTGTTCACACAGAGGGTTGTTCAGATCTGGAATAAACTGTGTGAAATGTAATAGACCCGAGGAGCCTAACTGGACGTTTGCTTGGAAATGACACATTTGCAAAGTTATATACAAAAAGATGGAACGTGAGACAAAACTGAACAGCTCTTTCCAAGAGCTTGCACAGGCGCGACAGGCCAACTGGAACTAGAATGATCACATCTTGGGACAACAACTAACAACCAAATTCTTGGTTGGGCCAAACAATCTGTAGCTTTGTTGTCATTTCTTTTGATGTATTGGCTCTGCTTGTAGGAAATGCACACTCCTCATCCACTGGCCTTCAAAATGGGCACTTTCCCCGATCACAAACATTTGATATGACTGCATCTTAGAAATGGGGCCTTTTCTCGATGATTGTTTTGCAAATAATACGGGATAGGTACATAATAATGAGATGGTAGAAGTGCATCTCAGAAGAAGGCCATTTTCTTCCTTTCTCTGCAAAAATGCATCAACAGTCCCTCAAAATGTATCCGTCTCTTGATTCAGCCTTCTACTTTTACAGACCCAATGAGCACCCCTTTGTCTATGATTGTCCAGGACAAGCTGACAAGTGACCCTCAGCATGAGGTAAGCAAAAAGGTGGTTTTGAGATCAAGTTTAGTTGCGGAAATGGAGGGGAAACATGGTTAACATCTTGGGCAGCGAGTCAGTACTCACCGGTTTGGAATCTTCAAGCAATTCATGTCATGGCCTAAATTACTAGACGCAAGAAACAAAGTATATATACCAAACTTAAAGTTGTGGCAAAGCCACCTGCTTCACTTTAAGATGATGAAGGAAGATAAAGGAAGACCAGGGAAAGAATTCTCTCATACTTGGGTGAAGGCAAAATGCTGTCCTAGCTGTGCAGACTGTCTTTGCATTCGCTGAAATCAGTCAAGTATTCTCATCAATCAGAGGTTGCATATTTTTCCAATACACTTAAAAAGTTAGCTAGGATGTGTAAATTGTGATTTTAGAAACTACCCTAAAATGACTGACCAATTACTCTACTGCCTGTTTTAGGCACCTGTGGCTTCCACACCCAAAATCTTACATTTATACTTAATATAGTGCAGGTCCTGTAACCGTGGGAATAGAGTACATGGCTGATTTGCTCTGTGAAACTGTTCAGAACTACTTTCCTCTTGAACTGAGTCAATTCAAAACGCTGTCATCTTCTGGTGCTGATTCCTTGGTTAATTTGTGACTAGAACATTTTAAAAAAATATATTACGTACGGCAGTTTGAGACCATCACGTACAGGGTCAGCTAACAGCACTAAGTTAAGGGTGGCTCAGAGGTGAGCACTGCCGCCTTACAGCACCTGGGACCCAGGTGCTTGGGTGCTGGGTGTCTGAGAATGACAGCCACAAGGCTCTTCTAATGGCCTGTGGACTTGGGTGTCAGTGTATTATTTGGAAATTTCCTCAAATGATAACCATATGCAAATAACTGTGTAGTCAAGACTCCAACTCACTCTTGTGGAATAATCCCAATTTTGATTAAGAAAGACACGGAGATCAATGCACTGCCGCATCAATGGCCACCAGCCAGATATACCACCCATCAACTGGAGTAACACAATGTCTGTTCCCATCAGACACTAGGTTAACAATCAATTAACATAAGAATAACTTTGGTTTTTTTTTTTAACTCCAGCATCGTGCAGAATCACAGATGTAACAGGCTTTAGATTGGTTAAAATCAAGATTACAGGGGTGGGAGAACATGTTCCAGACTCAAGGAGGGATCTTATGAGTCAGAGTTATATAGCATGGAAACAGACCCTTCGGTCCAACACATCGATGCCGATTGGATATACTAAACTGACCTAGACCCATTTGGCTGCATTTGGCCTATATTCCCTGAAATCCTTCCTATTCAGGTACCCATCCAGAGACCTTTTACATGTTTTAATTGTACCCACCTCCACCACCTTCTCTGGCAGTTCGCTCCATGCTTGCAACACACTGTGAGAGACACATTACCCCTTAGGTCTTTTTTGAATCTTTCACCTCTCACCTTAAATCTACACCCTCCAGTTTTGTTCTACGTACCTTTCTTCCTGGCTTGGGCAATAATATCTGCAGCAGTTTTACTCATCACTTTGGTTATATAGAGTGGGCAGTTGGTTTGATTCGCGATAGTGATAGCCCGGTTTACTGCTTCTGCTTCAACCTGCCAAAAAGAAAACATTATTGACAAAGCAGGGGAAAAAAAAATTCAAAAGAATTGAGTCTTACCAACCAATAATTAAATATCACTAAGAAAAACTTAAATATACAAGCAAAAGACCATTTGATTCAGTGCTACAAGGTGTATCACAAACCTCAACAATTCTCTGAAGTCCCACGACAAAAGACACTCATATGTTCCTACTTCAGACCAGTTCAATTTGTCCCTAGTTTCTACCTTCTTGCAGCTCAGGATTCATCCTGCTGTGCAATATATTTGATCATTACAATGAGTATTTGAAGAGGTGGAGAGCAGTTTCTTGGAATATTGGGAAGTTGAGGGCTATCAAGAGTGGAGGCCTGAGACAGATCAGCCATGATCTTATAGAACAGTGGGGAAGGCTTGAGGGACCAAAAGGCCTACTCTGATTTTATTTCTCATGGTCTCATTGTTAACAGTACATTCAAACACCATCTGAACCATGTTTATTTTTCTACCCTGACAGGGACGTCTAGAAATAGAAGACATTGAACAGAATTCAGAAAAAACGTATGTATTCAAAAGGTTGAGGGTCCTCGGAATTCACGACATTTCTGGACTTCATCGAAAGACAGAAAAGCCTGATTTTGAATACTCATGGACATGAGGAGAGGGCAAAATAGTCAAGTTGAAGGGGATCATCCATGTCTTTTTTTTGAATGGTGGAGCAGGCAGAAGATAGAGTGACTTCCTCTGATGATGACTCCTTATACTACATTGCTAAACTCTCATTTCTTTGACGAGCAAAGATTTAGTGGGGTACTCTACACTACATTAGTTTGTGGGATTAAGTTCGATCTTCAAATTCATCTTAAAGCAAGATCATTATAACGGTTGCCCCATGTTTAACTTGAATAACCTAATTATTGTCACTCATCAAGCAGTTTCTGTGTAATTCTTACAGTATTAATTACAAACACTTCAAGAGAAGTCAGTGCTGTCTTCCACCCACAATAAACACTCCACAGCAGCAGTCAACAGACAGCACTCAGTCCAGCACTAATTTTACATCATCATTCATGGTCTATGGGCAGCACTGGCTGTACCAGCATATATCACTCACTCTGTGTTGCCCTTGTGTTGGTGGTGGTGAGCTGCCTTCTTGAACCGTTAACGCTAATTTGGTATCAGTCATGCCACAATGTTATTTGTACAAACACCAGACTGCCAGTTGGGAGCTCTAGGATTTTAACCAAACAATACATTTCTAAATCAGGAGAATGAGCGACTTGGACGAAATATTCCCATGTTCACACTGCTGTGACTCAGCATCTGTGGTGGAGAGAATGAATGTTTGTGCGTGTGGTATCTATCAAGAGGGCTACTTTGTCCTGGATGATGTCAAACTTAAGACCGTAGCAAACAGGAACAGGATTAGGCTGTTGGCTCAAGCCTGCTCTGTCATTCAATAGGATAGGATCACAGCTGACCCTATGGCCCTTTCCCCATAACTCATTTCCCGAACTTGTCAAGAATCTATCTCAGCTTTAAACAAACACAAGTTCTCTGCTTCCACACCTCTGTGGCATGGAGCTCCAAAGAGCTCAAATTTCAGAGATAAAATCTCTGCGCACGTCAGTCTTAAATTGGTGCCCCTTTATCGTGTGACCATTCCGCAAGCCCCTTAACCATCTTAGATGCTTCCACGAGATGACCTCTCATTCTTTTAAACTGCACCGAGAATAATCCCAATTAGTATAGCTTTTGCTCAAAAGACAATCCCTCCAGACCACAGAGCAACCGCTCAAACCTTGTCTGAACTGCCTCTAATGAAATAACATCTTTCCTTCAAATAAGAAGGGGACCAAAACTGCTGACAGAAATCCTGAACAAAAGCAAAGTTGCTGGAAAAGCTCATCAGGTCTGGCAGCATCTGTGAAGAAAACAGAGTTAACATTTCAGGTCCCGTGACCCTTCCTGAGAACTGATGGTGGCTGGGAAAACGTCAGTTAATATGCAGAAAATAGGGAGTAAACGACAGGATAGAGCCCAAGGAGAGAGCAAGACAGTTGGACAGACAAAGGAGTTGCTAACGATCAGGCTGGGAGGGTGAGTAGTTGTTAATAGGGACTGTTAGTGACTAACAACAGCGGGTGTGTAACAGCAGGCTATGTGGTAATAAGGCCTTGTGTGTGGGATAGGGGTGCTGGGACATGGGGGAGTTTAGGCCCAAAAACTATCAGACTCAATATTGAGTCCAGAGGGCTGTAGGGTCCCCACGTGGAAAATGAGGTGTTGGAAATCCTGAAATGCTGATGTGGTCTTATCAGCACCTGGTACAGTTGCAATAAGACTCTTAAACTCCACCCTCTTGAAATAAGGGCCAACAGTGCATTAGCCTTCCTGATTATCTGCTGCACCCGTGTGCTAGCTTTATGTTTCACAAACAAATAACCCCAAGTCCCTTTGTGTTGCAGCTTTCAACAGTTCTTCTCTATTTGAATAATATTCTGTTCTTGTGTTCTCCCTTCCAAAACGAACAACTTCACAGTCGCTTCCTTCCTCCATGCCATTTTTAAATATTGTCAACAGTTGCAGTCCCAGCATTGATCCCTGTGTAATCTCGCCAGGGACAGGTTGCCAACCTTAAAAAGTACCACGCACCCCCACTCGCTGGTTCCTGCCCATGAGCAGGATTCCAAATTGATCCCAGTCTCCAGAGCTATTGCTGACTTTTGCCTCCTTATCCACAGCAGTATATGACTGTCAACACCATGGGCTGTTATCCTCAGACTTAACCTTTTAAAGACTCATACAGGGTGGAAACAGACCCTTGGCCCCCACTCATTCATGTCAACCAGGTTTCCCAAACTGAACTGGTCCCATTTGTCTGCATTTGGCCCATATCCTTCTAAATCTTTCCTGTTCATGTACCTGTCCAAATATCTTTTAAATGTTTTAACTGCATATGCCTCAGCCACTTCCTCTGGTAAATTGTTCTATACATGCACCGCCCTGTGAAAAAGTTGTCCCTTAAGTCCCTTCTAAATCATTCCCTCTCACCTTAAACACATGACCTCTAGTTTTAGACTCCCCTACCCTGCAAGAGACCTTGGATATTGATCTTATCTATGCCCTTCTTGATTTTATGAATCTCTATAAAGTCACCTGTCAGCTACCTACGCTGCATGAGAAAATGTCCAAGTCTATCCAGCCTGTCATTCTCACTCAAACCCTCCAGTCTTGGTAATATCCTTGTTCTTTTTGTAATGTACCTTATCAAATGCCTTCTCAAAGTCCAAATGCAACACAGATACAGCTTCTCAAGAACACTGGTTGAAACTACCTTGAAAAACTCCAATCCATTGGTGAGACACGATTTAACTCTCACAAAGCCGAATTTGTGTATTATCTTCAGTTTACAGATCTCCATTGACTGTCAGTCAAACAATGTTGTGTCCTTAAAACACTCATCCGAGTCCCTCCCTAACAGCATGACCTCTTCCAACCCTACTAAATGCTCATCTGATGTTCTTGGGCATCCTCCGTTTTAATTGCTGTACAACTGGTGGCTGGACTTTACACAGCCAAATCCTCAAGCTCTTGTTCACTTTCCTACTTTCTGGTCCTCATTACAACTCGTGTCTTGGACCAAGCTTTTAGCCATATGCACTAATGTCTTGCTACATGACTCAGTGTCACACTTGAGTTTTAATGCTCCTATGAGGCAACTTGAAACATTTGACTGCAAATCGTAACTTGCTAATACAGACACTAAAACACTTGTCCGAGTGAAAGGCAGGAGGTTCAGAAGACATTTGAGTTAGGTCTTTACCACCCATATGAAATGCACTGCCTGGGTGGGAAGTTGAGGCAGGAAACCTCAAAAACTTGAGAAAAAAATTGTGGCTGATCACCTCAAGTGTCAAAGCATTCAAGGCTATGGACCTCCTGCGGTGAAGTAGGACAAAATCAGGTTGTGGCTGTTTTTGGCGGTACAGACTTGTTGGGCTCAAGGGCCCCTTTCCGTACTTCATGATTCTGTGATTTCCATTTCATGAAGCCATACTGACCTTGCTCGATTCGATTATGATTTTCGAAATATGCTGTTGTTGCTTTGTTTGCGTTGGATTCCAACAATTTTCCAACCATAGATGTCAGGCTAATCAGCTTATAGTTACCCACTTTTGCCTCCCTCCCTTTTTGAGTAGGGGTGGCACATTAGCGAGGTTTTCCCATCCTCTAGTACTTCTGCAGAATACAAGGATCTTTGCAAAATTACAACCAAATGTATGCATAATCTCTATAGCGAGCTTATCTAGGGTTCTATGATTCAAGCCATTAGGGCCAGGGGACTTGGCTGCTTTTAGCCCCATTAGTTTGTCTGCTGGTACCTCTCTCCTGGTGTTTAACTTCTCCCCTGTATTGTGTAGTATTAATGCAATTTCTGAAATAGCTTCCATCGTAATTACAGTTGCAAAATATCTGTTTGGCTCCTCTACTATTTCCTTGTTCCCCATAACTAATTCATTTTCTAAGGGGGTCTATGTTCGGTTTGAGCCCTCTCTTTTTAAGCACTTAAAAATCTTCTTGTCACCTTTCACATTTCTCACTAGTGTGCCCTCACTTTTTATTTTGTCCATATTATCTTTTTAGTCCTCCTTTGCTGGATTCCAAATTGATCCCAGTCTTCAGAGCTATCGCTGACTTTTGCCTCCTTATTAGTGTTTTCTTTCAACGGAATGCTCTCCTTGGCTTCTTTACGTAGCTACAGTTAGTTCATTCTTCTCTTTGAAACCTTCCTCCTTACTGGAATATATTTTGGCTCAGTCATAAATTACCTCCTTAAACATCTGCCACTGCTTCCTACTTGTCTTTGCTGCTCCACTTGAGCTCACTCCATCCTAATTTCATTGTAATTCCTTTCTTGGTGTTGTTGGAGCTGCACTCTTGGAGGCAAGTGATTTCAGATGGTGCACAAGCTCAAGCTCAAGGGAGTCAGGAGGTGAATTACTTGCTGAAGCATTCCTGGCATCTGACCTCATCCTCTAACACCAGTATTTGTATGGCTGATCCAGTTTTGATCAATGCTAACCTCCCAATAGGATGCTTCCACAATGGTGATATACCACATACCTCATCTTATATGCTACTTTATGTGCAAGCAGCTAACTCCGTAGATCTGGGCTGGGGTCACTGGCTGGATAAACACAGGTCTCAGAGGAGCAAAATGTTTGAGAACTCATCTGAATTCACATTATATTTCAATTACTAAAAAAAGCATAAGAACCAGCATTGTTTAAAACCTGGCAAAATTTTGATGGTCAACCTATTTGGTCATCGACAACGTAACGCATGGTGTAAGCTCCCAACAACAAAATTCCATTTGGAAAGAGTCATTGACTGATGGCTGAATTGACAAAAAATTTTGAGAAAATAACAGTACACCACATGTCTGAATAAGCATTTTGCACCATCTGTTCCATTTGGTCATACCAATTTGCTACAACATCATGTTGCACCAAGAGTTTATGCAAATATGCTATCCTAATATGAGCCCAGATTGTTATCTTCTTACCTCCTCTGGCCTGCTCAGAACATGGCCTTCAGGTCCAGTGATACCTAGTCCAAGAATCCTCTGTTGTTCCTGTAATGCAGTGTACGGAGGTTAGGGTAGAAAATCACCAAGAAGCAACCGTTAATGACCAGAAAGAAAATGATCTGCCTCTCATTTCACAACAAGGAGGAGCCAAGTCAAATATAAAGGGGCCAAACTCTCACACAAAGATTTAACAGACGACAAAGCTATACACCAAGATCTCACAGTTCAGTTGTGGTAAAATATTCTTGTACTCTGAAACTGAAGGCAATTGGTGTTCTATACCAAACACAGCAATGATGGGTGAACTGGACCCGATGCCACTGGGACTCAGGCAGCAAAATATTCCATGGCCTCGACATTATTGACAGGAGAGGCATGTTAGAACAAAACTGACAGTAACTTGGAATCATCACGAGGATGAACCAAATCATGGGTTCAGCATTAGACAAGCTGAGCCTGGGGTGATGTCATCATGCTACAGAGATGAACAGCCTTCACAAGAGCACGTGTTCGTCTGAAGCTCACCTCGGAATTAAAAATGACAAGAAAAGGCTCAGTATTGTGCAGCCTTGGGAATTCCAGGAAGAGATCTGGAGTCAGAAGCAAGGGAGCAGAGCGTGTGGTCCATTTAAGCCAAGCATGGTGGCATGAAGCACAGGAAACCTCAGCCAGTGTGTGTGTTCGGAAAACTGTCACATTTATCTTGACTATTCTAAGGATGTATCATTCTTCCAAATAAGGTTTAGAAAGGGAGCCTCTTTCTTGACATCAAATGATTTCAATCAGTTACAAACTTCATTTATTGGTGTGGTTGAAATATTACGCATCACCAACAATTTCACAAGTTCAGATGCATTGGCAATCAGATCAGGAGATCAGATATGTCAGTCAGGACTCAAGTTGGTGTCTATGAATTTAGTTTGTTATGCTGGGCACAACTGCAGTTCTCCTGTTCAAATGGCTAGTTAGCTTCCATGGTTGTCCTACTTCAGTCATGTTTTCAACATGACCCTGTTGACGTCTGTTTAAAAGAAATGAAACCCTCAACTGTACAGCTGGTTTGCAGATATTTTAATTGATCCTGAGCCACAAAAACTGTTCTGAATAAAGACTCCCAAAAGCACTCAGATCATTAGACATGGCATGAAATTTAGTCACTGGTGTCAAGTCATGGGCTCATTTCCTGCTGGGCAATTAGATCTAGTTGTGAAAGCAGAGCCAAAGCAGGTTGACTCTGCAAAGGCTAATCAGCAGTGAATAGCGCAACAAGCTCATGGGCTGAAGACCTTCCTTGTTCCTACTCTCATGTTCCTATCGATCAGGTCAGGAGAAACCAAAACTCTGCATCACTGGGAGTCACATATTAAGAGAAAATAACTTCAACTTCAACTTCAACTCACGTCAGCTTCGGTTGTATTTCCATGTAAATTCAAACTATCATGGACAGACTACTTAACTCAGCACACTATAAAATGGCAAACCTCTTTAATGTAATGGGCACATTTTTTTAATTTCAACTTCAATTCAGTTTTAGAATTTTTTGGGCCTGTAGCATCCCTGCAACTGAATTACCTCAGCAATAATGTCACCATTCTCAGCATGAACTTGAGCAATAGCACCCATGTCACGAATTGCACTCAGGGCTTCATACATCTGTGAACAAAAACCACCAAAGAAATTACGGTTATAAACGAAAGAAGCAAGCACATTTTTTTCATCCAGTTCTGATGTATTATTATTGCCTTACCTGGGCATCAGAGAGCTGATAGCGGTCTTTGTAGGCCATGTACAGAAGGAAGGAATTTACACCTGATAGGAATAAAACAAAAAACAAAAAAAAAAAAAAAAATCGGAAATGTTTAGTGATAGTGGGAACTGCTGATGCTGGAGAATCTGAGATAACAAGGTGTACAGCTGGATGAACTCAGCAGGCCAAGCAGCATCAGAGGAGCAGGAAAGCTAACATTTTGGGTCTGGACCCTTCTCCAGAAAAAAAAAGCTTCGCAGTGGGGTTAAAGTCATTTCAGAGATAGCGGCAACTGTCGATGCTGGAGAATCTGAGATAACAAGGTGTACAGCTGGATGAACTCAGCAGGTCAAGCAGCAGAGGAGCAGGAAAGCTAACATTTTGAGTCTGGACCCTTCTTGGCCTGCTGTGTTCATCCAGCTCTACACCTTGTTATCGCAGATTCTCCAGCATTGGCAGTTCCCACTACCTTGGAGATGTTTAGTAATATTTTGCTGAGTGTTTTATATAACATATGTTTCTTATCAAGTGGCAACGGATTGCTGTGCCACTGAGAGAGAAAGACCATTTAAATGGAGACACTTCAGATGCAGGGGGCATAGTGGCTCTGTGTTCAGGACTGCTGCCTCACAGCACAAGGATCCAGCCTGGGGTGACTGACTGACTGTCTGGGGACTGCTCACTCTGCCCATGTCTACATGGGTTCCCGACAGGTCCTCCTGTTGCCTCCCACAGTCCAAAGTTGTGCAGGTTTGGTGGATTGGCCACGCTGAAATGGCTCTTAATGTTGTGATGTGTGGATAAGGTCGAAGAGCCATGGAGAATGTGGGGTTACGTGGATACAGCAGGGAGCAGTGTCCAGCTGGGATGATCTTCGGTGTGGACTATATGGGCCGAATGGCCTATTTCTGCACTGTAGAGGTTCTATAATTCCATACAGACTGAGATGGCCTCAAACAGTTTCAGGTACCTGACCATTTTTCTGCTTTTTTCCCCCTATCTGTAGAATAATCTAAGACCTAGTCCCAAATACAGGGCTGAATAAAATCTTGTTAATTAAATTTTTCAAGAAGCAACAATCACAGACTACAGTACCAGGCAGAGCAGTACATCTGCCCATGGAGTTACTAAGAGGTGAAAATTTGTTCTGTACATATCATTAATCCAGATTTAACACACTAACTATTTCATAATATGATCTTACCATGCTCCTTCACCAAGAAATCCATCTCTTCTTGAAGACCTTTATACCATTCTGTGATATCAACATGCAAAGAGTAGTCACAGCAGGACTTGTTATCTGCCCATTCTCTCCACTGTTCGAAAGCAGTGATCAAACTAATTCCAGGCTCTGCCAACACATGGTCAACTGAAATGAACATTGTAAAATTACAAAATTACCGGGGTGGGAAAGAAGATTTTAGACATAAGTTCCAGAGTTGTAAGTCTCCAATATGGATGCACAGACTCATGTGATGGAAACCTAACAACATGTGCAGAAATTAACACAGCCCTTCTAAATGAAAGGTACAGCCTTGCAGCAAGTTTGGAAGGGAAACTGTTGCCAATGTTCTGTGTTTCATTACAATAATGACTTCCAAATTGATACACAAGCATATTTTTCCAATTGTACACAACAAACAAGACTGAAATCATGAACTTGGATGGTACCTGGTGAATTTTCAATGGTGTAAATACCACTTGGACTTACAAAGCAATTACAAGTTGGAGAGGGTACATTCAGGTTTTACCAAACTTTTAAGTAAATTAAGTTTCATGTTCTTTCCACACACTGTTGTGGGGTAATTTCTGGTTTGCATTTCATGACCTGGATGATGGACCATTGTTACAGTCCACAGTACTCCTGAGGTGAGAAAACACCAAGTGGACTCAGGGCATTCTGATAATGCTGTCAACTGGCAGCCGTAAGTATGCAAAAGCAATGCACTGACCATTTTCACTTCTCCCTGTTGGGCATACAGCAAAGGCTTAATAACTACTGACTGCTAAGTTGGCCAACCTGAAATAGAATAATCATTGCTAAACTTCAATGGGTCAGGCCAAGGGAGAATGCAGTGTCCTTCTTCAGAGCTTACAGCATTAGACTATATTCAATGCGACAACAGAATGAAGCAGCAAAGGACCTCGATGCAATATCAGTCCTTTATATCATTACAGGCATGAAAGGAAAAACATTGTTCAAAAAGAAATAACTGTTCAACAATGTATGTTCTTTTTAAAAAATGTCTGTGCACACAAGCAGATATTTTAAGTAAACGAGAGCAAAGGACAGATGAACTAAAGAACCCTAACAATCCAAATTTAAGCAAGTGCCATATTAAAATGGCTACGAATTCTAAATACAGCACATAATCACACTCAATGTTCTGAAGGGGGACATGCATAATATTTTGTTGTACCATTCCACAAAACTAACCCTTTTTGCCAAAATTAAAAACACAACAAAAAAATGTCAAAAACTTTTTAGGAAAATTTAAGTCCATCCAGTTCCCATGTAATGCTAGACACGATGGTCAAGGGCTACACAGCACCAACTGCAAAGATATTTATATTAATCCCTAACAAGAGGCAATTTTGTTTGTCAGATAGCTTAAGCAAATTCCAAATTTAGATAAAAGGATTGGCTTTCTTATTTTTGTCAATATTCTTTCCTTCTCTTATGAAGGCACTGATTCTTCACATATTACCATTCCTAAGGCACGGGTTTTCCTTTTGTTTTCCCACATGATCTTAAACAATAAAGATGGATAGATTCTTTGACTGTGGAAGTCACAAAGTCAATATGCTATCCCCCGTGTCCGTGCACATTTTACGGGACCTCGCCCAAGTTATTTCACTCTCCATAATTTAGTTCGGAATGAAGCCAATTCCAACCTCCAAACTGATGCCCTGACTGGGCCAGCAACTCAGAAGCCTGGGATCCAATCTAACCACATGAAGCCCACTGCAGCAAAGCACGCACTTCAATTTCTGCAAGCACAACTGCAGGTGGATTGAAGCTCTGAACCTCAGTCAAGGCACGAGACATCGACAGCAATCGTAACTCACATTGCTTCAAAACTCCCAAATCTTTGGCATGCAGCTGCTCATAGCCATTTTGAACAGTGCTGCTTTATTCAGCTTACAGCATATGGTCTGAAACAAGCATTCTTGCCAAGAGATTTTACATACGGGGATTCAGCTTATTGCACGCTTCATAAATGGCACACTCTGGCTGATGAATGCAGATGGCGCCCAAATGCACTTGACCAAACCCTAGCTGGGACTTGAAAGTGGGTCAAAAAGCTGACAGCCCTGTTGCACCCAGTCCACTCCAGAAAGACTGCTGAACTTCTCTGTGATCCCACAATTCAAGTGTAACCTTTAAGACAACGGTGTACGGATTGTGATTTGCCAAAATTGCACTCAATTTCATTTCTGCTGATTTTCAGCATCAATTGCACTCCTGATGCAATGTTATCAATTTAGTACCTTCCTTAGATCACCACTCAATGCAACTGATCTCCTCATCAGTGGAATTTTGATCCTATCACCTGACGAAGTACATGTCTGCCATATAGGCAGGGCACCAAAGATGCCGTAGACAGATTCATTCAACCTCGTCTCTATTTTTTACAATTTTTATGAACAAAAATTGATCTCATCAAAACCTAAAAAATTGTTACAAGTTTCATACAAAGGTAAGATGTTTTCTCTGGCCAGTGATACATTGAACTCTGGTTCAATGTCACAAACTAAGCAGATGGCAATTCAGAACTGAAAGAGTTCTGAATCATAGCAATTCTCACCCAAAAGAACTATGAATGCCGAGTTGTCACATGTGTTCAAGACTGAGACTGACTATTTTTTTTTTAAAAAATCAAAGTATTTAGTTAAGATACAGATCTAGAGTAAAGTGCAGCCAACATAGGAAATCAGGCTTCATGTTTGTGGATGGTGCAGTAGGCACCAAGCACACAAAGGCCTACTAAGGGCAAACCTTTCTGATGTTCATATGCGAGAACTAAAAACAAGAGCATCAAGGCTCTTGTTGCTGATAATACAGCAACAATTTCTCCAGGAGATGTTCATGCAGGGCCTCCAAAACTGTCGGTCTTGTCAAGATTTTGGTGATCTCGAGCTCTACGGCAGCCCTTCAGCTGAATCCAACCACATGCAAAGCCCCTTTAGATCCTAGGTTTGCTTTCTACTTGTGGGTCCTGGCTGAACAAACAAATCTTTAATTTTGGGTCCCTGCTAACTTAATAAGTTGGTCTTTTTGACGGGAAAAAAAGCATCCCGCAACTGAAACACGACCTATCACGGGGAACCTCAGGCACTGCCCATCCTTCCAAATTCAGTCTCTCAAATTTCTCCCCAAAGATGGTCTCAGGTTTAGCTGTCTCAGTCCCCTTCCACTTTTTGAAAAGTGTTTAGCCCTGATTCCTCTTCTGTGCAAAGAACTGTCACATGAGCACAATACCAGAGGGCTGCTGGCAGCCACAGAAGCATTTCCTTCCTTTTTGACTTAAAGAGGTCAAGAAAAAAAACAGTAAGAACATTTATTTTAAAAATCATTCATGAGAATTATCAAATCCAAGGGTGCTGGGGAAGGTGGGTGTTGGAGATAAGCAATTCAAATCAAACAATGAGGTATATCTCAAATCTGAACTTATTACTCATCCATTGTAACTAATAGCCAAAACGACATGAAACACAAAAGTACAAGCTGCAGTAGCTCAACGCCAATACATTGCTAGCTTTTCATAGTGTGACTTGGTCACGTTCTACATCAATTCATCGACTAACCAACTTAGTTGCCAATCAATGTAACTTGCAAACTTTTCCAATTAATTACACTAGGGTTCCAGGTATGATGAAAATTAACATAAAAAGTTGAAAATGAAACAGAACCTTACAGATCATAGTCGTGCCCCCAGCCAGAGCTGCTTTTGTTCCTTGGAAGAAGTCATCAGCTGCTGTCATCCCTTTGACGGGCATCTGCAGACGGGTGTGGACATCAATGCCCCCAGGAATAACCATTCGTCCATGGGCATCAGCAACTTTAACCCCACCGGGCACGATCAGATTTTCACCAATTTGCCTGGGTACGTAACAAACAAGTTGGTTTTTTTATTAAATGGAAGGGTTGGTTTATTAAATACTTCTCTAAAGACTGCTCCAAAGCTGAGAAAAACCATCTTACTTGATCAGACCATCTTCTATGTAAATATCAGCAAAAAAAGACTGGTCATCATTCACGATTTTTCCTCCTTTTACCAGCATGCGCTCACTCTGGAAGAGATTTTGTAAAGATTTCATTTAAAGACTGATATTCTTCAGTTTTCAGTACATGGGACCTGCTCCTCTGACAAGCAAGCATAATTTACCATCATAAGGATTCTGAAATGAGATCAAAAACATTCCTTGTAAAAATGCACCATTTCCACATAATAATGCACTAAATACCAAAGCAGATTTTTCTCTTCCACCAGTTTCTTCTGCTGAATTATTTCTGAAGCCAGGTGAATTTTTTCCTGAATTCTTTCATACGTGGAGGTTCAAATCTACTACACCACCCTGAATTTTGCAGACAAGTGTAATCAGCATATTCCAAGGCTAATTCTCACGTGATTTGCAAATATGGCACAAATGAATCAGTATTGAAAATAAAATGCGTTAGAAATAATAAAACCACGAGACTGAAATCATATTAAATACAGTACCGAAAAAATAAATCTGTCATATTCTACATCTTTGTTGGAATACTGCTGGGGGGGGAAATGGTTACGTTAAACGTATAATCAATTGCATTTTGGAAAGGACTTGCGAATTTCTCACCGTTGAATAAGCATTCTTTTTGGAATGACGTTTTTATTTGTTAGCCTTATCAAATCCTTTCAAAAGCAAATCGTATAATCATATCATACAGAGGGGAAGGGCGGACAAGAGAGAAATCTCGCCCATCTGCCTCTATTCAGCCACCGCCATTATCTCCTGCAAGGGTTGCACAGTCGCTGTCCTTGGTCCCACAAAATTAAAACTACGTCGCTGCTGGATGCAAATTAGACAATTCGGACTATCGAAACAATATTCGAGCACTGCATTTAGTCAGGCACTCGGGACCAGTATTTCTGTCTGAAATCACAAAATGAATGCAACGCTGCATTTCAAAGAACAAGCCCTAACATCCATAATGGCCCTGAATCCTTACCGTGATACGTGGGATATTTTTCTTGCCTTGATAAGACATAATTGCGCTGATCAATCGGACTCGAACACAAAAAAAAGCTAACCGCAGAAACTGCAGCCGCAGACCGGTTGCGATTATTTTTAAATAAGGTATTTCTTTTATGCCTCCTGCAGCCTCCCCTTTATGCCAGACCGTTTCCAATTGGGAGGTAGTCCAGCAAGAATAGACGAAGCTGCGGCTACAGGCATGCGCTTCGCCGCACCCAACTTTCAGCCAAGTCCAGCCCCTTTGCTGTCCCGATTGGTTTCAATCAAATCAATGTGCGACAAGGCTCTATCTTGGCTTTGTCTTCAAGCAAAATCATCCGAACAGCTTAATACAGCCTTCGAGCAAGTAAATTCATTGGGATGACTTGTTTCATTTTTTAAAGTGTTTAGGCCTTTGTTGCACATTATTTTTCTCATATTCTGGAGTGAAAACCTGCAGCCAAACTGTGAAACTTGCTTGTCCTGACATAATTCCTTGTCCATCATATGCGACTGTGTGCCATCCCATTTAAAAGGGGCTGGCACGCCGACACTTTAAAAAGAGTTCCTATCCCTAATACTGAGACAAAAATAATTCAAAGTACTCGAAACGTTTACCTCTCTTACTCTCCTCACAGATACGATCATTTCTGCTCAGTTTCTCCAGCATTTGCTCCTGTCACGTCAGAGAAGCTTAGTCGAGGTTAAATCCGAGAAGAGGATCTGAAGTTCTCCTCAAAACTGTCGTTAAGAATTTCATGACGGGATTGACGACAAAAACACTGGATAAGCTGCCAAGCCAATTCTTCAGTCTCGGTTTTATCTTACACTTACTGTTACTTCGTTGTTTATACTTAACTGCTATTTTCTTGTTAACTCGTGCTTAAACTACTTCAGTATTGGTTTTAAAGTACAGAAGGTTCACCAAGATAATCTTTTGTTGTTACTTTGTTCAAAGTTTTCCGTTAAACTGTGGCATTTTGAAGCCTGATTCTTTCACTCACTAACTGGGATTTTGGATTTCTTCTACTTTGCTCCAGATTACTTATCTCAACCAAGATCATAACACATCTCGTCCTGGTTCTGTCCAGATGCTTCCCATTTCCGAGTGACCAGATTAGTTTCTCAATGCTTCAGACATGTAATGCTTCCAAGTCTATTTGCATTGGTGCACAACTGTTGAGGACAAGAACCAGCTTGTTTGTCATGTTCACCCTATCCACTCCCATCCTAAAGGGTGAAACAAACACTAAAGTTCAGTGGAGAAAACTTGAAAGCAGAGATGTCAAGAACTGCAGATGCTGCGGTCGGAGTCAAGACAGTGTGGAGCTGGAGGAACAGAACCAGTCAGGCAGCATCAAAAGAACAAGAAAGTTGATGTTTGGGGTTTACACCCTTCACCAGGACTCAGGAGGGGGAAGGGAGCTCGGAAATAAATAGATGGAGTGGTGTTGGGCTGGGGGAAGGTAGGTGGGATGATGATAGGTGGGTGCAGACAGGGGGTTGTGGAGATGGGTCATGGGAAGGATGGGGCAGATACATGAGAAAGAAGATGAACAGGTTTAGTCAGGTCAAGGAGGCGGGGATGAGAGTGAGGAAGGCTTTTGGCTAGCAATCACTGAACCATACATCCTCACTGCTTTGCGGGGGTTGGGGGAGGGGAGAAGAATGAAGAAATCAGGAAAATTAGGAATAGGGAAGGGATGGGGCAAGAGGCTGTCAGTGGACAGGAAAATAAGGCATATGTCTACTGTTATTGAGCTCAAAAACATTCCATCAAAACTTCTTTCACTTAACCATGGATTGATTCTTGTTGACCTGTTGCCACTCCTGCCCCACTTTCTTGTGAGATGGCTGATACAGCTCCAAACTGGACAGTGCTAATTGCTTGTACTGACAACTTAAGTTGGAAATAAAACTTGCAAACACCCCTGCATTCTGCTAAGATTCTCATTTTGGGATAGAAATTTGCTCAAACCCATAAGATACAGTCTGTTAGTGTCAGTGCAACTGTTTATGATCTTTCGGTTCCAATTATACAACATCCATCTTCAATAGATTGAATATACACACGTTGTTCAATTCAATAGACAGACATTGAGCAGAGAAACAATTACATGGCATGTATTTTAATGCATGAATGATCAGGGTACTATGAGACCTTTTTAGTCACATTGAATTTTCAGTAACCATTTTGGAAACTTTGGAACTTTTGGCTTCAGAAGATCTCTTCAGAAATTACGCAGGAATCATATCAGACATGAGTACTAATATACCTTTAATTCTACAAGGCATCCAATATTAAACATTTCATCTTGTCTTGAAACTTTGCCCAATATCCAAAATTCTTTTCGGAGGATCATCATGAGGCAAACAATTACTGAGATATGTTCATTACTTAGAACTTAAAATGATATTCAACATGAACTCAAAAGATTATCAGAATCTTTCCAAGTTCCAAATTAAGTTGGAATCCACAAAACAAATTCAAGTAAACTAACTTGGTTCTTACCTTTAAATGAGCTTTTGGTTGAGTCTGGTGACCAGTCTTGCTCACAACCAATTCCTGCTCTTCACAATCTCTCAGTCATACTGGAGTCATTTAAGGGTTGAGCACACCATTTCTTTCTCACCTGTTTGTCTGCATGAACTACAAGTCTAAAAACCAGATGTTTATATTCAGACAAATCTTCAACAGCAAACATGCCTCCGAATTTCTGCTGGGCTCTCAGGCTACCAGATTCCACACGTTAAACCAGCTGAAGGTTTTTCCCATCTGTTGGGCATTTTTAGTTTTTCTTTTGGCTTGCCTACCAGCAGAACATTAAAAAAGGTCTTACAAGTGTATTTGACCTAATTTTGAAAAGGCTTATGCCAGGAACTGGCAGGAGGTGGGGGTCAGGGGGACTCATGGGTTTCATACTGCATCAAGGCCAATCAATCAAGGCTACATAATGTGGAACTAAAGTCACAGTCATCACAGAGTTTAGCCCACCCCAACACAAACACAGAGTTGGGCCATGAAGGAAGCATGGTTCGAAGGATAAACTTGAATTAAAAATTGATCCAAAAACATAGTGAATTCAAACCAGAGAATAGGAATATGGACAATCAACAAGGTACATTTCAGTCTCAATGTCGCATATTCTGCTGGAATGCTGTTGCCTGAAAATGTTAAATTCTACAAACAAGCAGTAAATCAATGAAAGATGAAAGACAATGGTCATGTTATCAGAGCATACAAGCAAAAAAAGCACAGCCGAAGTTACAGAGGGTGGTGGGGGGTTTGGGGCACTGTGCAAGTGCTAAGAGCAATGAACCCCAAAGGCACATTCTTTCTCTGATCAAAAATATACATTAAAGCTGGTGGGTATAACTAGCAACAGCAAAGCAGAGCACTGTTGACACTCAAAATTTTTAAACCAGAAGAACCTAGAAATATTTAACAGATCTGGCAAAGTCTATGATTAAAGAGGCTTAATAGTTCAATCTGCAATATTTCATGATAATACTCTTCTTTCGACACAAATAAATGAGAAGTTTCTGTGGTCTGATAATTCATATATTGAGTCAGTCCCTTGGTTTCATTTTGAAGACACCACTTATTGTTGGAGACGTGGACCACAGGTACAGTTGTCACTTGACAGCCTCAGCAAGAATCACCCCATCCAAAAATCTACTGTACCTGACCTAATTGGCAGAGACATATGACAAAACTATTCCTGCAGCACCAATTACCACACCTTCTAAAGGATATTGATCACAACCTTAGAGGGAATGCAGCATACATTTCTTGCATTGACAACTGCACACTAGGTATTAAATTACCAGAAAAAAAGTGCGCAAATTTTGCCTACATTTGCCTAAGTTGCAAGATTTAGGTTTATAGATAGTGTGAGCAGCTCACAGAAGAGAGAGTACTAATTGAGAAACTCGTCCCACTGGGTGGGGAATGCATGACAGATTACATACAAGTTACAGCTAGGAGACCTTTGTACATTAGAACTTGTTTAAACATTGGAATTCTCTTCATCATACGACAAGTGTTTGAAGATGATTAAGTCATTTTCATAGGAAAAGGACAGATTTTTGGTATCCGAAAATATTAACAAGTATTGGGCAAATGGGTCTTCATGGAGTTAGGTCATAGATAAGCCATGATCTGTCAGCAGGTCAGACAAATTTCCTGGCTCCAAATTTGACCTTTTTTCTCTTTCGCCTGCTGCAATGTTCTAATGAAGCTGGAATAGACTCACAGAAGCACACCATCTTTCCACTGGACAACACTTAATCACGTTTGGGACTTAGTGAGTTCAATTTTAGCTTGTAACCTCTGCACCCAGGTGATTTTTTTTTCTTTTTCTTCCCAGTCTGTCCTATTTCCCCATTATCCCTTTCCTTTTGGATGACTGCTATTCCAAATCCAATTATCAACTCCTCCATACTCGCTCTCTCTTTGGCTTTGCACCATGAAATCATGTGTCCTTGAATTTCTCCCAGCTTGACCTATCGTGGACTATAGTCAAATACTTGACTAAGCTTTTGGTGTTCCTTCCACATTCTTGCATTCTACTTGGTCAAAACAAGTTACATCACATTTTTCCCACTTATATGAACTCTATTTCATTCAGTAATGATGCCAGAAGACTTGCTGCATATTCCGTTCTTACGCTTCTCAGTCATTAACTTGTGAATGCCTCAGGATTTCGGTGCCTTTTTATTTGTTATTTTATTTTATTTTCATAATAGACTACAACTCTTAAGAATTCCTCTGATCTATGATCAAAAATTAAAGCCTTCTATGTCAACACTCTGAACTGATAACGAATCAGATAAAGACCGGACATACACTGCACAATGTTCAATTATCTTGAATTACAGAACAATTCTTACCAAATATTACAATTGTTCCTGGCCGTGCAATTCAAGATCAAGTTTTAAGCCATTTTCTAAAACAATTAAATGGATTTGTTTAAACAGCAATAGTTGAACACCTTGGTAAAGTCAGTTGACCAGAGCTATTTGGAAACCATCACTGTGCAAGACAACACTGGCAATCATGAGGAGATAGTAGGTACTGTCGATGCTGGAGAATGAGATAACAAGGTGGAAAAGCTGGATGAACACAGCAGGCCAGGCAGCATCAGAGGAGCAGGAAAGCTGACGTTTCGGGTCTGGACCCTTCTTCAGAAAAAAATCATGGCAATCATGAAGTCCTTTATCCTCCACTTGCCAGTATCCTCAACAGCATCCTGGATGAAGCAGTCTCCTTGACCAGCATCAGATCCATCAGGTTCAACATGCACTGCCATCAGTGATAAACAGTGACAACAGTGGGCACAACTTCAAGTTCCAGTGCTGCAATTGAAGACAGTTGCCTCGACAGCCCTTACCAAACCCACAGTCTCTACCACCTGGAAGCACAAGGGTATATTTGTGGGAGCAAAGTACTTGCAAGCTCACCTCCACGCCTGACAACATCCTGACGGGAACCTACATTGCTCTTCATGGTTGGAAGGTTTGGAGATCCTTTCCTCAAACTGTGGGCATATCTACACTGTGAAGGAGATGGGTCACCATCACCACCTCAAGGGAAATTAGTGGTAAGCAATCAATACTGTCACAGTCAGCAACATACAAATTCTGTGCATCAGTTAAGTAAAACACAGATGCATCAACATGGTCTGCTTATTCCTTCACAATTTGTGGCATCTTTATTGTGAATGGGGAACAGGAGATAGGTTGGAGTTCAAATTCTTGTCACAGTCATTCATCTCTCAACTCGTGACAAAGCTTCTGTATGTTGTGACACCAATATGAATTTCCACTGTACGGGTGCATCTTGTCTACAGCCACTTCTGACAATGTACAAACTCTGAAAGCTGAGAGCAACCTTCTTGTCTGACTGTGTGTGTCTCGGAATCAGGACAGCCGATCTGTACTTCTAACCTTGCCGCACTCTTTTTTGATCTCATACTGCCACCAGTAGCACTAGGCGTTCTGCCAACTGTTCCTGGCTAAGGCATGCTTGACAGTGCGGTGGATCGAAGGCGAGAGAATACACAAGGTTCAAGCGCGGGTTGGAACGCAGTGCAAAATTGAATAGGACCAGCAGCAGGTTTTAAACTTTCAAACAGTGTTAATTTTGCAACATTGTAATGTTCAAACCAGGTACGGAGGAAGCGATTGGACTGGCTTCGTCTGTGAATAGATTCACATGGGCAATGCAGAGAACCAATTTTAATTTGAAACGTTTTGTGCAGAAACAAACACTCCCAAGAATTTGTTAACTGTTCAAATACCCATGCGTCAGATAAAGGTTGTCTGCCACACCTTCAAGCT
Source organism: Ginglymostoma cirratum (assembly GCA_024137785.1). Lineage (NCBI taxonomy): Eukaryota > Metazoa > Chordata > Chondrichthyes > Orectolobiformes > Ginglymostomatidae > Ginglymostoma > Ginglymostoma cirratum. The sequence continues at coordinate 8,001,819 of JAHRHZ010000003.1, forward strand.
CGATGCAAGTTAACTCTGTGTTCCAATGCAACATCTTCACCCTTCCTGACTCAAAACGCACGTATCTTTATAATAGCAGCCTTGGCATGAAACATCCCAGGATGATAAATATCCCAGGTTGATAAAATAAAACTAGACATTAAGCCATGCCAGCACACTAAAGGAAAGGTCAGTAAAAAAACATCAAGTGTTGGAGAAACTCAGCAGGTTTGACTGTATGTGTGGAGAGAAAACAGAAATAATGTTACGAGTCCGATGACCTTCTTCAGAAATGTGTTCAGAGCATTTCCAAAGAAGGGTCATTGGACTCAAAAGTTTATTGTTTTCTCTCCACAGATGAGGCTACACCCGAGTTTCTCCAGCAATTGTGTCCTTTCAGATCTCCAGATCCTTGGTCTTAATTCAGAGTTTAAAGCCCTGGCTATGAACGACCTATAACCAATGGCAGTGATTCAAACTGGTGATGCACAAAAACAGTCTCGAACCAGAGATAGTAGGAACTGCAGATGCTGGAGAATCTGAGATAACAAGGTGTAGAGCTGGATGAACACAGCAGGCCAAGCAGCATCAGAGGAGCAGGAAAGCTGACGTTTCAGGTCTAGACCCGAAACCTCAGCTTTCCTGCTCGGCCTGCTGTGTTCATGCAGCTCTGCACCTTGCAGTCTCGAACCAGAGCAGGGCACATCGGCCTGAGGGTTGTGGACCCGAAGGCGGTCACAGAGACAGGCAGTGAAAAAGCCTTGGAGGAAAACAAAAGTTTAAAATCAAGCCAATGTAAGTCAAAAAGCACATATTCTGTTGTGCGAACAGAATATTGTGCAAATCCAAGTCAGTGGGGCGGAGTTTACAGGTAATTGCAGATTCCGGCTGATTCATCGAGTTGACGCAAACAACCCTTCGCATGTGCACTGCTGAAATGGACTGACAAATTTTACACACATACTTATGTTGCTTGCTTTCATTTGCTGTTTTTGTGGAGGAATTGTACCCTTGTCAAGTTAAGTGCGGTAGTTCTGGTCTGCTCCAATTCGTGCAATCTTCTTACTAACTCTGGGAGCTCAAATTCTTTGGCAGTGCACACAATGCTGAGACTCTGAAAGAAGGTGTTTCTATCTGCATAGCCCACAGTCTTGGCTTATCACTGAACCAGTCTTAACGTTGGAAGGAGCAAAAACATGATATACAGATCGATTAGTCCACACCAAAAGTGAAAGAGGTGGGTCATGCATGCCCATTGTGTTGATGTTCAATTCAGGCACTGAAAAAAGAAGCCGTGCTATCTGTTGTCTAATAACCATGCTGCAAACCAAGACACACAGTTAATATTGTGTGGATGGTTACACTGTTCACATGGGAATGATCGCGCACACAGAAAAGTCACAACTCTGATTCCGACTTAGCCGTGTCGAATATTAATTACGTTTTGTACTGTTTCAATTGCCCTCTACACAATGCTGTCGCCTGACCAGCAATTCCTGGTAGAGAAGAAAATTGGAAGGAGGACAGGTCAGGATAGGATCCGATCAAACTGTGCTGCACTCGGCATTCAAATAGTCAGCTGGCACTACCTTAACTTACTTTCATAAGAATGTATTCACATGTGACTCGTAGTCTTAACAATACCTTCAACCAAAGCAGGCAATTAAAAGCATTATAAAGGAACTTTTAACCGTTAGTACATCCTCCGATTTCACACAATTTCACTTTCTATTTTGTGGCAGAGACCATGATTTTTTTCTTCTATTTAACACACACAACAGGAAAATAAAAATTTATATTAATTATTCAATCTTGTCACTATTGGAAATTGGAAACCAATTATAAATGGCACCATATTGCTGACAGGTTTATGGAGTTGTTAATAGGCGAGACCAATTGTCATGACATTAAACCAACCAATCAGTAAACAGCAGAACATCAGAACACCTACATTTGTCCAATCACAGGATGGAAGCGCACTAGCCGTGGATTTGCCCTGTGCTTCAGATCGCCCATAGTTGCTGTTTTGGTGTGGAGTATTTTTGAGACTGATGCCTCCAGACTAGCTGGAGTGAAGCCAGCTCGTTACAAAAAGGTTTGACTAATTCATCCTGCCATCCAGCATTTAAGAAATCGCCACACTGATTTCAAGTTTACCAGATGGAATGAAGAAATAATTACTCATCAAAAGGCAAGACTGCTTTTTGTTTCATCATCCTGCAAATATGTTTTGATGACAAATCTCTGTACTGCTCGAAAAGTGCTAGATTATTTGCTTATTTTTAAATGGTGTAACGGTCAATGTGGAAAAAAAAGGGAAATTTCACAATATGGTTCAAATCAAAAGTTTACAACTCCTTGTCTCTGAAAGATTTTTGATATACAAAGCAATCAGTCCTGAAGTCTGGGCATCCAGATATTTTTCAGGGGCAGTTATCTATGTGATCCCAAACATGCTTACCTTACCTGGTCTGGTGAAGATCATCAGGATGAAAAAAAAATGCCATGACGTTATCAACACGGATTGTAAAATTCCTTCTGAACCATCTACATATTCAGCACCTAAGAACCTGGAATTTACTTTTCAGTACAATAAATGATATAAATGCAACCCAAGTTCTTTTCAGGATATAAAGTGGCAGCAGTCTAAATTACTGTCCATGAAAGAAAAAGGTTGTGCCTTACAAAGAAAACGAAAGCGTCAATATCGAAGAAATTGTTTATTGTCTTTTCCCTGAACAATACTGGCTGGATATGTATCTGCATCTTTTCTGAATCAAATGCAAAAGATGAAGCAACTAATAAATTCAGATTCTACGTTCCTTTCCTGTATGCGTCCAGTCAACTGACATTAAAATTTGACGAGTCACACGAGACCAGGTTACAATCAGACAGGTTTATTTGAAATCACAAGCTTTTGGAGCACTGCTCCTTTGTCAGGTGAACATCAGCACTGCAAAACCTTGTGATTTCGAATAAACCTGAAGGACTGTAACCCGGGTTTGGGTGACTTCTTGACTTTGTCCACCCCAGACCAACACCAACGCCTCCACATCATTACAATTTAAACGGTAGAACTGGTTTTGGCATATTGGATTGAGGTGGATACAATGAGTGGGAAGGGTGGAGAATTGTTCAAGTGCACACATCATTGGAAGCAGAGTATATGTTGCAGCTGACAAGGGAAGCCATGATAATTAGGATCTGTTCGAGCGTGCAGTGCAGAGGGTGAATGGGTGTGATGGATGAGGGGCAGGAAATCCATTTAATATGGTTGCAATTTATGGTGGGGCAAGGATGCAGTGAGGTCAGTTGCTGGCAAATGACAGCTTGTTGGAATAATGTGTACTTTAGACCCACATCCCACACCTCAAAACTCTCCTCATACTCATTGTTTAGGTTCACACTGAGAATCGTCAATTGCTCAAGTTCAAGGAAGACAGCCATCAACCAAGAATGATATCAAATCAAGAATCTATAGCTCAAGCATGTTGCATGCATTAAACCAGATAATGTTCAGCATCTAAGGTTTTGGAGTAGATCTGGAGCTCGGGTTGTGGGCATTGAGGTTGGTTGGCTCACCGAGCTGGTTTGTTGTTTTGCAGACGTTTCGTCATGCTTGGTAACATCTTCAGTGCAGCCTCCAATGAAGCATTGGTGTGTTTTCCCGCCTGGTTTTTAAACAATGGGGTCCATTGACATGGATTGCCTCACTTCTGGTTTTCCTTCGTGGTGGAATGTATATAGGGTCCTCTCTGGTGGGGTGGAGAGGAGGAGAAGAACAAACAGCTCCCATTCCCGGACGTCATGGTAGAGCGCAAGACAAATGGGGAACTGCAAATGAAAGTACACCGAAAAGCCCCACACGCAGACCAGGTACTGAACTTCAATAGTAAACATCCCAGCACACACAAACGAAGCTGCGTGCGAACACTATTTAAAAGGGCTCCAACACACTGCAGCAACACGGAATTCCGCCAAGAGGAAGAAGAATACCTCTTCCAAGTGATCAAGGATAATGGATATCCAAAGAACTGGGTCAGAAGATGCCTACACAAACAGCATCAGAAAGATTCGACACGCCCTGACACACTCACCACACTACCCTACATCAAGAACACATCAGAACTCACCACAAGACTCCTGCAACCGCTGGGCATCAGAGTGGCACTCAAGTCCACGTCAACTCTACGACAACTGCGCACCCGAACTAAAGACCCACTCCCTGCCACGGGGCAGGACCAGTGTCATCTACACAATCCCCTGCAGAGACTGCGAGAAACACTACATCAGACAAAACAGGGAGGACACTAACAACGAGAGTGCATGAACAGCAACTGGCTACAAAAAGACACGACCAATACTCACTCGTCTCAATCCACATGGACAAGGAGAACCACGACTTCGACTGGGACAACACCAAGATCCTGGGACAGGCGAGGCAGAGACTAGCACGAGAATTCCTGGAAGCATGGCATTCCACGAAGCATGCTATTAATAAACACACTGAACTCGACCCCATATACATTCCACTACGGAGGAAACCCGGAAGTGAGGGAATCCATCTCAACAGACCCCAGAGTTTAAAAACCAGGTGGGAAAACACACCGACGCTTCATCGGAGGCTACACTGAAGATGTTACCAAGCACGATGACAAAACGTCTGCAAAACAACAAACCAGCTCGGTGAGCCAACCAACCTCAACAAGGTTCAGCAAGTGGGCTTTTTAAAAGGTCAATGCACCTTGAGTCATGATAATTATCTACATGTACAAAAAGTACAAATGATAGGAATTTCAGGTACCAAGGTTAGTGGTGATGTCCAGTAATGATACTGTTTGCTAATTCCACCATACATAAATAATTGCAATCATTATGACTCATTACATCCTTGTCTGTTATGATACAGTCTTGTTTTCATTACTAAAACATTTTGTGTTCTAATATTACTTGATTCAACAGTATGCTGAGCGTTCTCAGCACTCTCAGGTTAATGTCTCCATTTTGGGTTTCTATTCATTTTATTGATGATTCACAGTTGACTTCTTTCCTGGACGTTTTGGAGAATGTAATTAGTAGAATGTATAAGACAAGACTTCAGATAGGGGATCAACCAGAGTTCAATGATGAGTGCAGGAGGGCGTGCCAGGAGCAGCACCAGGCATACCTGAAGACGAGGTGCCAATCTGGAGAAATCACTGGACAGGACTACTGTGTGTGAAATAGCATAGCAGCAAGTGATAGAAACAGCTAAGCGATCTCACAACCAATGATCAGATCTAAGCTGTGCAGTCCTGCCACATCCAGTCACGAATGGTGGTGGAGTGGAGGAGGCAGCTCCATGAAGATCCCTATCTCCAATGATAGAAGTGCCTAGCACACCAGAGCAACTGAACTGATAAAGCTGAAGTTTTCACAGCAATCTTTAGCCAGAAGTGCTGAGTGGATGAACCATTTCGGCCTCCTCCAGTGATCCCCAGCATTACAGATACCAGTTTTCAGCCAGTTCGATTCACTCCACATGATATCAAGAAACGGTTGGAGACGCTGGCTACTGCAAACACTATGGGCTCTGATAACATTCCAGCAATAGTACTGTTCAAGTACAGTGACAACAATGGCATCTACCCAACAATGTGGAAAATTGCCCAATTATGTCCTGTACATAAAAAGCATGACAAATCCAACCCGGTCAATTACCATCCCATCAGCCGACTGTCCATTTCAGTGACGTGATGGAAGGTGTCAACAGTGCTATTGAGCAGCAATAACCTGCTCACTGATGCCCAGTTTGGGTTCCGCCAGGGCCACTCAGGTTCTGAGCTCATTTCAGCCTTGGTTCAAACATGGACAAAAGTTCTGAATTCCAAAGGCGAGGCGAGAGTGGCAGCCCCTGACATCAAGGCTGCATTTGACCAAATGTGGCATCAGGAGCCCTGGCAAAACTAGAAACTGAATATCAGGAAAACTCTCCACTGGTTACAGTCATACATGACACATAGGAAGATAGTCGTGGTTGCTGGAGGTCAGTCATCTCAGCTCCAGGACATCTCTGCAGGAGTTCCTCAGGGTAGTGTCCGAGGCCCAACCATCTTCAACTGCTCCAATGATCTTCCCTCTATAAAGGTCAGAAATGGGGATGTTTACCACTCATTTTACAGTGTTCAGCCCCATTAGTGATTCCTCAGTCACTGAAGCGGTCTGTGTCTAAATGCAACAATATCTGGACAACATCGAGTCTTGGCCTGACAAGTGGCAAGTAACATTCACCCCACACAAATGCCGAGCTATGACCATCACTAACAAGAAACAATCTAACCACTGCTCCTTGACATTCCATGTTGTTACCATCATTAACTCCCTCACTATCAACATCCTCAGAGTTATCATTGATCAGAAGCTCAACTGGACTCGCTGCATAAACGCAGTAGGGACAACAGCAGGTCAGAAGCAAGGAATACTGTGGCGAGTGACTCACCTATGGACACCTGAAGGCTGGTTCATCGTCTACAAGGCACAACACAGAAACAGCAAAAACACAATTATAACTTAAATGTACAGTGACTTCAAAACGTAAGGATAGCAATTTTGAAAATCCAGTGAAAAATCTTCAACATGGACGTGACAATAAAATATTTTTAATATTAACTATAAATTCTGGATCCTTACAAAAGGTGTCTTCCTTCCACTGTTGTCTGGACTAAGAGTTCACAATCTCTGCTTGGTCACAGAAATATCCTGGTATTGCCAAAGGAACTTGTCTGAAGCAAAAATAATAGAGGAATTTTCAAAGAATATCATCTCCAACAGAGTTTCCACAATCAATGTGCTAGTTTCAAATACATTATGAACGTGACCAGCTTCCAACACAAATGGAATAATCAGCTTAGCAAGTTCTCAGAACTATTCTTGTTTGCAAACATTTAAACAATTTAAAATTAAGTGAAATGTATTTAAGAAAAACAGAAACGTTCACGTCTCTGAAAATTTGCCAACTTCACAGAATCAACTAAGGAGCTCAAAGCATCCTTTCTAAAATCAGTTTCATTTGTTTGAAATTGGTTCCCTATCAGGTGGCAAATTTGATGCAAATAAAACAAAAGCATATCTTGGTGATAACGATGTGAACAGCTGCATGAAGAAAACTGCACAGTTCATATAGCCAGATATATTGTTTAATTCAATTTGTTTTCCAGAAGTCATTTTAAAACCATTATTGGATAGTGTTTGTTCCAAGATTTTATTTTCCAGCAATATGTATTCATGTTTAAGTGGCAATTTGAGCCAATTCCAAAACAAGCATTAATTCAACTCAGATCACTACTCATACACACAACAAACTCTCATTGAGAAATGTCATAAGTATCTTGGTTGTTTTCAGTACCAGAGATTAATTGCAAACACTAGTCTATCCACAAATAAGATCCGAGATTGAACCTGGAACCTTGCTGGTCTAACGGGGCTTTCCAACCCAGTGCCTTGTGCATTTAATTCATGTGCTTACAGCGTTACCAAGTTCAAAATTCAATCCCTGCTCCTGACTTAATGACACAGAATGTACAGTAAAAAGCAGCAGGTCCTGGAACCCTATCATTCATACACTTTTCTCTGCTTGAGTCTTTTTACTAGCCAACAAGAAAAATCACTTATTAAACATTCTTGGAACCTAGACAAAATGTTTATTACATTCTGACTAACAACAGAACATGGAAAAAAAATCACAATGAATTTCAAGCAGGCCATCATGACCACAGGTAGGTTGCTTCATTTAGTTAGCCAGGTTATCTAATGGTGTAGGATATTTTGCCTTTTAAGGCTGATACAAATTAAAAACTAATCACAAATTCTAACACTCAAATACAGCATTGTCAAGGGATCCTTCGAACAGGACAAGTCATTCAATTTGTTATCCAGTCTTCAGACAAGATGATGTACTAAATGCTAAATCAGCACATGGGTACGGGATGGTATGGAGATTTTAATACCTTGGTCCATAGGAACTCAGCTGATCTCAGTCAAGTAGGAGGTGAAGCATTACAACTGCTTTCACAAGGAGAGCAATAAGACAAATCTTCCATTTGTAATGATCATCAGTAACACTGGGTGAAAGGTGCATCAGTACAGTTAGAAAACCCAAGCTTGCTAACATCACCATGCCGAAACTCAAGAGGCTCACAGTTGTGCAAGGACTGCTTGTCATGAATTTGCATGGGAAGGAAATATTGTCAAATAATTAAAAGGTTCAGCTTTTTCTCTAACACTTGAAACAGCTCTTGAAACAAACACTTGAGACATTCAACTAGTGCACCGTGAAGAAAAATTTATCTCCAAAAGGCTGCGTTCAGTTTCCTTCAACCAACTCAAATTCTGCTTAGTGCTTAAAACGGCCCTCATTTCCACCTTCATTTTTTTTTTTTTTTAAAATTGATTCACAAAATGTGGGCATTGCTGACCACACAAGCTTTTGTGGCCCATCCCAGAATCAACCAGGTCTGGAGTTACACATAGGCCAGACCAGGAACGAATGGCTGTTTCCTTCCTCAAAGCACATCAGCCAATTATAACTGACATGGCCATCACCTCCCCCCTTGATATTTTGCTGCACTAAGTGCGTGAAGTAAGTTATTTAAATAATAACAAATGTGAGATTGAGGAAAAGATTCAGAAAGAAACACAGACTCGCATTCACACTTTTAATGGCACGAAAATGGTTACAACAATTTTTTACATTAATCTACATACAAAGTGCTACCAAGCTATGAGACTTGTTGATAATCATTTTGGCTCAGATGGATTTAATAGATGCATGTTGCAAATCCTGACCCAACTGTAAAAGTAACCAAGACTTGTTTTTAAAAATGGATAGCTTTATCAAAATATGATGCTGCAGCTTGACATTTTTTGTGGCTGCACACACAACATCCAATTGTGCAAGCAAGCAATTTATTTCACATCAGGTTTTTTGACATCTGTTGCATTCATGTTCAAAAGGTAACCACATCCACTTTTTTGTTGATGGGGAGACCATTGGATTGATATATTAAACAGTGACCTATTAAATCCAAGTTTTCACAAGTGAAACTGATTGTTATCTCTGTGACACGCCCCTGCCACACACATACACAAAAACAATGTGATAGCTTTGTGAGCTTTATATCACAACAGTCAATTCTACTTGATCAAGTGCGAATCCAATCCAACACACCAATCATGGCCAAAAAAGCTCTCAAAATTGTTCCTCATGATGCAACATCCAAAAGGAGAAATAAAATTTTCAGATAGGAACCTTCCTCAAAGTTGTTGAAGCAGAGCTTGACCAGGCATTTTTCAATCTGGTGTTAACGATCTGTTCAGCATCTTCGACTGCTGTTTAGATTTCAGAATTCCAACAGCGATGGTTTTGTTTCCTTGAAAAACTGTCCAAATATAGCCCAATCTCCTGCTCCAATTTTTGAAAAGCAGAAAACAATCATAAATAATGTAACATACATAATGGAACATGGATTTTCTACTAATTAGCCATCTCTTCCCTTCAAGTGATGGCAGTAAATTGTGCCGATCCCAAGAGTTGGGATGGATGCAGAAAAAATAATAGATATTCCTTCTACAGCAAGCTTTTCTTAACTGACAAATAGGTAATCTGATGAGGACATTTTCCTGCAAAACAGTTACTTTCAATCCAGTACATTCGTCATCAAAGATCCTTTTTAAGCCATTCTGTCTCATCATTTGTGTTTAAACTTTTAGGTATCAGGGACTGTACAAAATCAGGAGCATCTTCAGCAGTTTCACGAAAGGTGAAATTGCACTGAAGTACATTTTCTCTTGCATAATTCAGCATCATTTCCACATCTCATTCAATTTTCCATCAAGCCAGTGTACTGTTATTTTGCTTTTTGTGATGCCTTCATCAACCCTTTCCAGAGCGAAGATGAGGTGCAGAGTGGAGCCTTGTCTCCATTGTTTCAATCTTCCAATGCCTCTTCAGCTGCACATTGCTCTTTGTCTAGTTCTAACCAACATGAAGGTCTCAGCAAGACTGTGAATTTAGTGAGGACATTCAGGTAACTACATGCCGTATGCACCACTAGTCAGGGATGAGAACCTTTTAGCCATCATAAATTGGAGCTGCTAATCCCATCAAATAAGATGAACTTATTCGCAGATACTGAAAAAGCCAAGATGTCTGAAACTTCATTCAGTTCAGAAATTTTCTTTCTGTAAATAGAAGCTCCAAAGTGCATGAAGCCAAAAGCAACCAACTGAAACAAACATACAATGGAAAAAGTGTTTTGATTGTACCAATCCCCTTCCTATTAAAGGACAACAGCCAAAGCAAGATGGTCAATTAGTTTTACCAGATTGTGCACACATCTTGTCTAAGATAGACTAAGATGATTGCATTTCAGAGATCCAGTGCAAATGGCAAATTCTCCGATGCTCGACATAATACCTTTTGGATGGCTCAAAATTCAGATTTTCATTCTAGTACAACTAATAGTCTGGGCTGAATGAGCTAACTCTTCGCTGGGAAGCTACAGCACAGACTAGCAAGACAAGTTGAAGCTGAGGAAATGAGCTTAATGATTTCCCCAATTCTAAACATGAAGTGAGAACATACTTGAGTTTACTGAAGCTCGCTAGAGTCAAAAAGGTTTCTAACCAAGGTTATGTGTAACTTAAAAAGCTAGAACTGCACTATCTTTGGAAATTTAAAACAGTCAATCAAAGAATCACAAACAACTTTAGAACTCTGGTTTCTAATTTATCACCAAAAAATACCAAAGGCAAACAACTTTGCTGAGAGTATCATAACCAGAGTCCTGCTGCATGCCAACCCTCCTGGCTTGGGGAATGGGACAGAGGATTGCAAGAAAACTAATTTCTAGTTAGAGATGGAGGGAAAGTCAGATTTAAGTAAAGATTAAGAACCAAATAATTTTTATTTTTACAATCTAAAAAGAAATCTGTCACTGTACCAAACAGCCGTGTGTTATTTCAGCTCTGTTGACCTCAGATTAAATGCTTTGCTCTTGCCAGAGAGACTGAATCGCAAACAGAAGATTCCATTGCCTACTACAGCTTTGTTGATTTAATAAGGCTGAATACTGATCCCCACCGGTACCTGCATAGATTTTGCAATGTGATAATCTGATCCAACTAGTGGGACTGCTCCTTGCATGTGAGTGTTTGCTGGTTAAGCCAAGTATTAATTGAAACATATTCAGCTGCTGTCACATGGTACACAGAGGTCAAGAAGTCCAAGTTCAGACAAAACAATGTTCGGCCAAGGTCGTGCTCAGGTGGCCAAGCAGTTCCTTCGAAGGGAAAATCTAATACAATAGGATGTCTTGTGCTTGTGGTAGGTTTCTTTGTTCCTCCAATTCTAATGTACTGATGGAGCAGCCACAATTTCACAGGCCATGTTGAATTCTAACTCTGGACCTCAGAATGTGCTTGATGACGAAGTTGTCAGTCTTTTTCCAATGTAGATCCTGAAACAAAAGAGCTCAAAATTAGGAAACCATGTTTGTCACACAAAACCAAAGCTTGCACAATGAAAATGATACATAGTTTGAGTTTATTTTAAGAATCAATGTAAACGAGTGTGACCACTTCTTCACAAAATAAATTGGAAAACACAGGAGATATGTTAGTTGAACTCCAATTGTACATTGCTGACCAAATAAAGTCATGCAACTCTGTTTAAAAACAAGGGTTGGTGAAGGCAACAACTTCTTCTGCACTGCAGATTTTCCTCCTGGAGCTGTTAGCATCAATATCAAAAACTGAAATCATGCAAATGTTGGCAGTGATAAACACATTACAGATGTGCCATGTTAAGATATAACTAAACATGCAATTCAATCCCTGCTGAGACCCAATCTCAGTTATGCCCTCCTGTGGAGATAGCCAGCTCAAGTTTAATACTGACACAATGGAAAAAATAAAATGGTGAGAAGCTATTTACTGATTTTCTGATGAAGGGTCTAGGCCTGAAACGTCAAGCTTTCCTGTTCCTATGATGCTGCTTGGCCTGCTGTGTTCATCCAGCCCCACACTGTGTTCTCTCAGAAGCTATTTACTGCAGCCAATGTGTGAAGCCAAAGGCATAAAGGAGTTCAAAACACAGTCTGTCAAATAACATTACAAGAGTTCAAACAAACTATTTCACCTTTGGTTGTCATCACCCACTGTCAGGTCAGGTCTAAAATATGAACATAATTCATGCTGCTCTACATGAACAATTTGCCACAACTCCGAGTTCAGAAGAATCACAGAATCAGAGATTAGAATCCTTACAGTGCAGCCCATCAAGTCTGCAATAACCCAACGAAGAGCATCCCATCCAAACCCTCTTCAAGCCCAACATATCCCCATAACTGCACACGGCCAATTGACTTAACTTGTGCAGCTTTGGATTGTGAGAGGAAACTGAAAGAAACACACACAGACTTGGGGAAAACATGCAAATTCCACACAGTCAGTCACCCAAAGCTGGAATCGAGGTGGTGCTACGAGATAGCAGCACTAACCACTGTGCTATCATGCTGCACACTTCTGTTGTATCTTTCCTCTCGGTTACTCATAACCAGAGAATAATGTCCAATTTTAGATGGCAGTTGGTATGTTTAAGAAATCAGACCCTATGCCTGTTTCTTTGAGAAATAGGTCATTCCAAACCCTTACAAGAAGCCAAAATAATATGGTCACAGTATCCATCTTAACTGTTGTCAAGTTTTACAGGTGATACATCAGTGTTCTAACTCACCAAATCACTTCGAAAATTAACAGCTGTTCTAGGCAGATTACGAGTTGCATCAACCATTCTGATCACAATTCACCAACATGAATTGCAAAAACATTTTTCTTTTTATTACATTAAATCTGTTGCCTGCAGATTTGTTAATTCGGGTCTCCATTCCTTGAAGAAGCTGCTCTCATGACAGAGCATTATAGATTGCGGACACACCAAGACAAGCTCCTGTGAAGCCCAGTACTGATCCATCTCAATCATCTCTAGTTAATAGCCATTAAAATAAGGCCATGTGTGGACATATGCAGATAAACAGCTGCAAGGATGAAGCAGCAGGTCCTCACAAATTCAAGATGCCCAAAAAAAAAAACAAAAATAAAAATTGAGCAATTGGAGACGTGGTGTTCAGCTGACGACCTGAATGATAGCAAATCACTTTGTATGCAATGTTCTCAAATTATTAAGCCTGACATTAACAAAGCTGCTTATGGATCATGATAATGCACCAATAGTCAATCCTTGGAGTCCAATAACAAAGGATGAGCCTAAAAGCAAACGCATTCCGTGTCACTAAATGCAGTTTAAAAAGATTTGCTCTTCAGACATTTTACAATGTTGTTGGTACATCTTTTACTTAAGTGGAATTTATCACATTACCAGTGAAATAATTTTTTACCACATGCTTAAATACAATGATCTGTAATTTTAAACTCATCAGTTTCCCATCATCAACTTGAGAGAAGCAGCATCAGCTCTGGCTACATCAATTATTTTCCTAATCTTTCTTGCTAATTTTTCTGTTCCATGATATTATTAAACAGTTTCAATCCAGCTCCAAATGAATACACCAGGTATGCAAAGAATTACTTCCCAAACATAGTTCGTAATCCAAACTCAACAGGAGGGGTCATGGGATGGCCAGCATGTGAAGTCTTAAGTGTCGCACGAGTTTAACAAGGTATTGTTCTTGTTTTCATTTTCGCTTTTGTTAAATGCTGCATTTAACCATCTTACCGTTGAACAAGACATGTGGAGCTCTAATCCTCCAGACCCAACTGTGACCCATCCAAAAACCATCCACAAACAAATGATTAAAAAATTAACAGCGTTGACTTGGAGAATCACCTCTGACAAGGAACAAGGTTTCTGCATGGTTTGCCAAGATAAAAGACAAATTACCAAATTGAGTCCCACATCAAATAAACAGAGGGCAACTGCTCCAATTTAGAAAAACAGCATTTCCAATGTAATCATTGGTCCAAACAGCAGAAGTACTAGGTTAATGAGATGGAAGAAAACGTCAGTCATGAAAATGAGCAGAGGCACTATTATTAACAGCAAATGAAGATGGGAGGCCCCAGCAAGAATAGAAAAATCATACGATATTAGATTCACCCGAAAAAAGTCAGTTTGGTACAACCACAGAATGAGGAAGGCTGATAAATTTCATGGGTCCCCACTGCTGTAGAGTGGGATGCATCTTTACTTGATCATCATTTGGAATCCTGGATTCTAAACAATGAATTGATTTTTGGTTATAAGCTTTTATGAAGGTCACTTACTTTTTAAATGATCAGATTCATTTTTTCCCCCATTGGGTCCAAATAGCCTTCGCAGAAATCATATGATTTCTTGGAATGTGTAAAATAATACCTGAAGTATCGACTAAAGAATTATGACTCAGAAACAGGTCCATTTGAAAGGAAAAGATCCCCACCAGCAGTAAGACTGGCCACATTTTGGCAGTGTCCAGGCCATCAGCGCTGGCAAGAGGTTTTAAGCTTACCCATCCAAGTAGACATGTGTGAAAGCTATCGTATGTTTCATTTAAGTTTCATATCTTTGATTGTGGACTGAAATGTGAACAAGACTGATAAAAATGGCAATGTTTGGAGAAAGACTACTGCACTTTTTAAAAAACCAAGTTACCTGACACCCACTTGGAATATTGTGCAGCAGGAAAACCAAGTACAGCAAGTTCAAGACAAGGGCTGTGTACAGGTGGAGGTTCATCTGATAACAAGTTGATTGTCATCAATAACTGATCACTCATCCACAGAATGAATGCTTCCTGCACGCCAAGAGTTATGCCTTTGCTTCACAAGTCGCTGAGCAGATTAGGGTGTGTCTGGGCATGTGCATGTTTTGGCAGAAACCATCAGACCTTTGGAAAAGGAGGAACTATTTTTGTTCTGCATTAAGAAGCATCTCAGACCGGAAGACAGTTTGAATCAACTTATCAGTTGCAATCAGCTGTGACTTTTAGTTAATTAGTCAGAGACTTCTCTCAGTGTGAACCAATGAACCAATAACCACGTGCCTCTTGCAAATAAGGGACAACTGCCCTGGAGAAACAAGATCAAGAAGCAGTGGCCTGATCAGCAAAAGGATTATTTAAGCAAACCATATGGACATGGACCATTGAAGTCCTTCCCAATCTGTCCCTAAAAACGGACCATGGATGCCTTTGGTGTCTGTCTTTATGTGTATAAATGGGGTTAATCAGAAGTTAACAGTTCTATCAGATAGTCTATAACTGTTGACCTAAAACTAGATTCTATGTATTTGCAATACGTGGTGCCAATAATTTCCACTGGGCAAACAATCATGATGCCAGAATAGGTAGCTTGTACTCACAGGAACCCTGTCAAATCATGATAGGAGCACACTCTGAAGGAACTGCCTGGGGAATTAAATTTTCCACAGGGCACTTGCACTACAACTGGAGTCCCCCAATAGTCTGCAGTTAAACTGAAGAGTTTGGGAGGATTTCAACAAAATCCAAAAGAGTTACTCAGGAAAACTCTAAAATGCAAGTGAAATATTTAGTCTAACTTACACGTGACTATTCAGCAGACCCCAAACTACATCTCCACCAAATCACATACAGCACACACTGCACACACGGAGCACAAACCCTGCTCCCCCAGTTAGACCCAACCTTATTATCCTCCCATCATCACAGAGGACAGGACCCAACTTGTCCAGTCTCCCCTTGTCCTCACCACCAGAACAATTTGACTCAACACAAACTAACCCACCCACGAGACCTGATGCAACAAACCACCACCGCCCCAACGTCCAACCCAAACAGCGCAACCCAAACCAACCGGCCTCCACTGATGGCTGCTGGACCCAATCCACAACCTTGACCCAGCCCTGCCACCCCCAGCTAGATAAGACTCGCACATGAAACCCCAACAGACTTGATATCTGCCAATCACTCCGACCCGCCCAGACACACCATCACCTCCTTTGCCATCTTTTACCTTCATGTGCTACAAACATCACATCCTATCCCCAATCCATCCGTCATCTTATCACCAGCACCATATCCACTCCCAGTTATTACCCTACAGATCTGGCACCGTATCCCCTTATCTACTGGCCACCTACCCTCCCAGCACCCAAACATCACACTTAGCTTGCATACTTTGGCGTTGAAAGCAACTGACAGTAGCTTTCAGTACCTTTAAATGTCACAATACAGCTGACTGCTATGAAAATGGGATGTCGTTTACCTACTCTGGCATTTCCACGCTACAAAACAATTGTCAGAACGGAAATGTGGCTTTGCATTGCTCAGAGAGAACTGAGCAAAATCTCTTCTCAGCTACGTAGAGGACCCTTCTGTATGAGCATGCCTCATTTAAAAATTTGGTCCAGGGAGTTCCTGGGTAAAGAAACCTGGGTCATGCTTTGTTGACCTGGATCTAAAGGACAAGTCAAGTGGGTAATACTGTGCACTTGTTCGAAACATCCAACATTTTGGACAACCCTGGAAACAGAAAGGCTCGATTTTAAGCACACTATCCCAGTGAAGCAACACCGAGACTGGATAAAAGAATTTAATTTTACTTCAAGTTCTCTGAGTAAAGGTCAGTGAGTTAGCCTGTGTGTCTCTATCTTATAAAGTAACAGTCATGGAACATTGCATCTAGTGAATGTTCAAAAATCCCATAAAAGGAAATAATTGTGAACTTTTCAGTTGAATAAAATTAAATTTCAAAGATAACAACCAGAGTCGAATATCTAGAAAGGATGCTGATGGGAGAATTGCCCGATATGTAGCCTTGTTTGCATTTCTTGACTTTTGTGCAACAACGTTGGATCGTTTGTTCTAAGTACACTGGCAGGCTAATGTGATTATTTTCAGCTACTGACCATCAAAGCAACTAAATTTCCAAAACCAAAATTATGGTTAATCAAGCCAGTTTTTTTCTGTGGGATCAGCTTTGTTCAGCTTTACTGATTAGTTGGGATCAATAACAAAAGCTAAAACAAAAACACCAGAAATTGTGGACTAACCAATATTGCAGTCTGACTGAATAAGCATAACAACATTGTTCTGAATTAACAAGGGGTCATCATACTAAAATAAGACTTCAGAATATATGATTAAACACCTACCCAAGGCCAAGAGCCAAAATATGAGACAGAAGCAAAGATGGAAAGAAAATCTTCAGAAATTCGGCAGAAAAAACGCCACCTTTCTTCATTGCTCCAGTCTTTCTCATACTGAGAGTGACTGAATGTTTCGGATGTTTGAAATGAAACTCCCTGGTGGAAGAATTAAAAAGAATACCATAAATAAACCAAGTGCTGTCACGTTCATTTTACATAGAACCACAGAACTCAAAGTAACCTATTTTGTTGAACTATTCATAACACACGATGACAACAACGTTTCAAAGATTTCAACATTGAGTTTTGGAAATTTTGTACAGTACAAGCAAATAAACTGACAGTATTACACTAAAAGATAATACAAGGAAAAATGGCTTCATGTCTGGAAACAAATTGATAGCGAGAATTAAAAAAACTACTTGGTTTAAGATTAACTTTTGAAATATTCAAACTCGGCTTGGCTCGTGGCAGCTGGTGGTGGACTGACTCCGGATTTCACCATTTTCTTTTTCACCCAGGAAATCAGTAACAGGTTTCAACATGACATCAGGGTTTTTGGAAGTACTTTTAATTGATGCCACAGTGCTCCGTATATAAATAATGTCATTATTGGAGTCTGCAGATGTTTGCCTGCACTCCTCTTCAAGAAATTTCCTGCATTGCTCTTATTTCTGGAAGAGCAATGAGATGTTGACATGGACTAACAAATCTGTTCTTATGCTTTTGCAAATGAGCAAGATCCACACAATCGGTAAATATACTTCTTTCCCCACCCCCACCCCCAACCCATCTCGTTCAAATATCACTCAATGCAGCTTCAAAACAAGCATCAAGGTATTTTCTTGACCCCTTTTCAAAGATTCTGATCATCCTTGGCAGATAGAGAGTGAAGTTGATGTAACACTGACAATTCTGACCCCAGACAAGCTTTTATCCATGATCCGTACAAATTTAGCTCAACAGTAAATTTAGCTGAGTGGGAGCACTATAGATGTCTTCAGTAGCCTTGGCTTGGAAGGGAAAATAAGATAAACTTAGCCATCAGCACTTCTGCTGTTCAAGTCTTTCTTTTTAATGGACACACAATCAGGGCCAACAATGATGCCTCAAAAATGGAAGATTCCTAAATTAAGCTGATGGCTTCAACAGCAAAACAGGGAGGTATACTGGCAGAATATATGAGTGGTGTAGGCCTAGCAGAAAGGCAGAAAGTTGTTCCAGTTCGTCAGAGTCAAGCACCAGAGGACACTGAAGAAGAATGGCAAAAGAAACACAAACATACAGCTCTGTTCTTAGCAATGCGTTTTTGTTCCAAATTTTACTATCAACCTATTCAAAGACAATATTACACATCTGTGCAACAGGTGGGACTTGAACCTAGATCTTTGTTTTCTATTCATAATCAACCTATTCAGAGACGGTATAACACTTCTGAAGACAGTGAAGGAACTATCAATCATGACTTTCAAAAGCATATCAGAAAATTATTTGGAGGAGACAAACATGCAGGGCAACGGAGACAAGGCAGCAGCATGTATCAAGCTGGGTTCTTTAGGCAGGCAATTGGCATAAACATGACTGGCAAAATGACTTTCTGATGTGTTATGCTCAATGACTTGGGATGCCTGCTCCAGATAAAATGAACAAATACAGCCACCATCATCTCGATTGATTCATTCACTTTATTGTCACGTGTACCAAAATACAGAGAAAAGCTTTTTATTTTTACAAGCTCCAGGCAGATCTCCAGGGAGATCACAGCAATCCAAAGATGTACAAATTAAAAACGACTTACATGCTTACAGGTTATAAGGCAAAGAACAACACTTGGTCTGAGCCAGAAGGACAGGTGTTTTAACCAACTAAGCCGGAGTAGCACTTTGAGCAGCACAGCATCTATGAGCAATGGGCCTGTCCCGGGGAAGCCAAATGTTTTCCACACAGACACTTGCATGGTATCTGATTCACAGTGAACTCAATGTATTTAACAACAGATGTCTTTCACAACAGATAAAGCAATACTCACTTGGGTGGAACGTTTTCAGGTCTACTTGACCAGTCAGATATCCATTCGGCACTCCTCTTGATCATGATTTCGACGTCTTGGTCTCTTTCCAAACAATCATCTTCAGACTAGAAAAAAAGCTCAAGAGTAATTTCTGTCACCTCCCAAACATACAAGACAAACTTTTAACATTTAACATCCTCAGTTCTCAATGATAAAATTTTTCAAGAAACTAGTTAAGTGGAACTCGAGGCTATCAACTTGGGTTTAACTGAAGATAAAGAATAACCAGTAACATCAACTCTTGCAGTGTGGCAAATGAAGTTGTCCAGATCCAGGTAAAAGTCACCTCAGGATTATGTTTATTTTTTGCATTTATTCTCTAAAACCATATTGTACACAGTCCTCCTTCTGTGGTCTCACTAACAAGCTGAAAATCTGAAGCATAACTTCTTCCCTCCTGTATTCACTTCACTTCACTTCACTTCACAATAAACAGTAACATTTAATGAGTTTTCCTAGTTTCTTGCAGTACATGCACACTAACCTCTTGCAACTCACACTGGGACACACCGGTCTCGGTGCATTTGACAACCCTGCAATCTCACCATTTTAGTAATCTGCTTCTTCTTCATTCTTCCCGTTGAAATGGACAACTGCAGTTTCAGACATTTTTAAACTTTTAAGATTTACAAGCAGAAGTAGCAATTTACAGAGACCATGGCAAATCTAATAATGGTTAACTCCATTTTCCTGCCTCAACACCACAAACCTAATTCCCTTCCAAGTCTAAAAAAGTGTTCCGATCAGCCGTGGATGCACTTCACAACCCAACTTTCTACGGTGAAGAATTCTAGAGACTGAAACTTTGACAGGTGCAGCAGCTTTCTTGAAATAAGCAAAAAGACCTCTTTTGTTTCCTGCATTTCAAGGGCAGAAGTCAAAAAAAACCCATTAACTTTTAAACATCAAATTTTTCCATCATGGCATGAGCATGCAGGATGGAATCACACCCTTGCAGAGCACATAACTCATATTTCATGCATGCTTATCTGCCTTAATGAGAGTAAACTGAAAACGAACTGCAAATATTTGCACCTAATTTCTGCAGCAAGGATGCAACTGAAACATGATTTCAGTTACGTTCTAATCAATTCTATAAAGTGCCGTACCAAATCCATATTGAGTATGCTGCAGTCCACTCTAAGTCCCTGTCACTACATTTAAGTGAGGAGTTAAATGATATTTCTCTATCAGTTAAACATTTTCAATTTCAACTCATACACCAAGTGTGCAACAAACTGTATGATAATAAAACTATGCAACTGCCAGAGATGGAACGTCTGCACAAAGTCACGTCAAAGTCAAAAGAGAATTTACTCCTGCCACTGAGTTTCAAGTAAATATGTCTGGACCTTACTCGTGACGGAGGAGAGTCACAGGGAAGAATGCAGAGGCAGACAAGCAACTCCAATAGTCATAAATTCATTCATTCTGTCTGGTATCTTTAGCTCTCTTGACATAAGATCTTATCCCTCAACTGATTGCACAGGAATACCTAAGTTACACTATACGACGTAAACGGACAATTGAAATGAAAGTTTAAAAAAATGGCATAACATGGCTTCTAGGCATACAGAAGAGAAAAAGAATGGAGCCAGAAACAAATCAGTGAAAGGAACAGGTTACTGACAGAAACATGGGACACGGAGAAATAAAGGTTGAGAAAAGAGAGAATGCAACAACGAAGACAGAGGCATAGAGTAAGATCAATAGGCAAGGTGAGGAAACAGGACTTAAAATCCAAGAACGAGAGCAGGAGTAGGCAATTCAGTCCCGAGTGCCTGCTCTGTCAGTTCATACAATCATCGATCATCTCATCTCAGCCTCAACAACTGAGAACATGAGACTACTGAAACAGAAAAAAAGATTCAGTTTGGGGGAATGAGTAGAAATGGGCAGTGTTTTGCTCCTAAACAACAGCACGAAAGATCCACTCATGTTCTTTCTTGTTTTTGTTTTTATCAGTCTTATCTTCATGTTCTCAAACCTTTCTGTTCTCATTTATTGTCACTTCCTCCAAGACTACATTTGCCTTTTGCAACCTTGTACGCACTTCAACAAGTGGTCATTCTTTCACCAATCCACTAAACATTTTCACCATTTTGAGGCTTAAGTAACATCACTCAAATCAGGCACGAGGGACTGAACTGCCTACTCCTGCTCTCGTTCTTATGTTCTAAGTCCCATATTCCAAGTAGTTCATCACCTTGCCTGTTCTTCCTATTCCATGCTTGTCTTCATTGCTGCACTCTTCCGTTAGGGAAGGAAACGGCCATCCTTAAATGGTCTGGCCGACATGCTACTCCAGATCCACAGCAATGTGGTTGCCTTATAACTGCCCTCTGGGCAACTAGGGATGGGCAAATACCCTCGCCCCGTGAATGTATGGAATACCAAGCTCTGTAATTCCATCCCAACACTTGCTGATATCTGTATCTCTATCTCTCTCTCTGTCTCTCTCCCCCACCCCTGCCACTTGTGTCAGCTGCATTAATATTTCGTGTGGCCCGGTGTCAACATCAGGGTGCATAAGTTCCTGTGAAGTGCTTCTCAAATTTTGACCATGAAGGGTTTGTATAAACCAGAGTTTTGCTTTGCAGAAAATTAAAATCAACAGACAACTATACGATTTCAAAATACCTGAGAGCTACTGTCTTTGCTCCTCTGCAGTTCTAAGTCGAACACTGGTTGAGCCATCTGTGGTGTCTGGGGGCGAGATTGGCTGGAAAAGTGAACACCTGGACAGTTAAAATCAATTGTTACTGAGTACAACAAATACTAAGAAACTTGTGAGCATCAAATGGGTAATGTAGATGAAGTGCAAAAGCTAGCCAGTAAATCTCTTGAAGCCACAATAACATGTCTAAAACAAATTAGCACTGTATTGTCGCGTCATTTGACCTGAGAAGCCAACAAGCAAGCTATTAGAGCTCTGGCACATTTGAAACCATGCACCTCACTATCTGAGACAAGAACATCTCAGCTCAGTAATTCCAATGAGCTTTCTGCGACATCAGTTCAGTCAGTGGTAGCATAATCGTCTGTTACAGATAGTCAGAATTCAGTGACAACAAAATCAATGGGTGGAATTTTCACAACACAATCGCCTAAAATGTAAACATCAGTACAAGAATACATTTGCACTTCCTACAATTCTCTTGTATTTTTAATGGTCAACTCTCATGGAATACTGATTTGTTACAAGGCAGGTGCTTGCCATTGTTGAAGCAAATTGTCATGTGAAAGTCACATTTTTACAGAAAACACCTCTAAGTCAACCAGACTGCTGTAAAGACGCTCCAGTTAAATCTGTCACAAAGAATGAAATGATGCCTAACATATGAGAGTTCCATAAGCGGGAGTATACAAAAGTTGCATTACACTGTTCAGTCAACACAAAAATTTTCAAACTTAAATGACAGGAGTGATTTTGAGAAAAAAGTGACACCATTCATGGATTGAGCCAACACAACCATGCTTCTAATTTGGTTGAACAAATTCTTTTGGCATACTGAAGATACTTACATCGAAGCTTCTTAGTAAAGGAGTAAATGAAACCTTCTGGCTTCTCTAAAACTATGAACTCTCCACAATGCTCCACATAACTCCCATAACTCGAGACCAATGCGAGCAAAATTACTTCACAAAACCTCTTGAAGAAAAGTCAACGGTGACTTTGCAAATGCTTCAGTTTTGTCAATCCTACAACCCTTAACTCGTCTTCCTCACTATATAAGAAGAATTCTAATGGCCAACATGACTCACAATCGTGTACACAGCACGGAATTTTCTGCACTAAACCAAATTAACAATTGCATATATTCCATGCAAGTTGCCAACAAAATCAGCGTTTCCAGTATTTTGTATTTCACTGTTACACAACCAGTTGGTCTCCACAAACGTCTGACTGAGGGAAGAATCCTACAGAGGGATCTTGGGGTGCAATCTCATAACTTTCTGAAAGCAATAACACAAGTGGGTAAAAGTAGAGAAGCGCGCATTCAGCATGCTTGCCTTCAGTCAAGGCAGTGAATATTCAAGTTGCCGAGTCACGCTGCAGCTATATGAGAATTTACTTCATCCACATTTTGAGTATTGTGTGCAGTTCTGGTTGCCACACTACAGCAAAGACGCTAAGGCTTTGAAGAAGGTGCAGAAGAGAATCACCACCATGTTGCCTGCAGTGGAGAGTATTAGCTATAAGAGGTTGGAAAAACTTGGCAATCCGATAGAAATACATAAAATTACGAAATGCATGGATAGAGTTGTCAGTTAGAGTCTCTTTCCCGGGATGGAAACATCAAATACTAGGGGGCACAAGTTTAAACTAAGTGAGGGAAAGGGAAAGTTTTAAGGAGATGTGCAAGGTAAGTTTCGTACACAGAGGGTCGTCAGTGTGTGGCATGTGTTGCCAGGAAGTTGGGAAAAGCAGATAGCACTGCAATGTTCAACAGGCATTTAAACAAACATGAACAGGCAAGGAACTGAGGATTATACACAATGTTGAGCGTGGCATCACAGTCAGCACGGACCTGGTGGGCCAAACAGCCTGTTCCTGTGCTGTACTGTTCCATATTCTATATTCAGTGATGGTTTTATATGCAAATTGGAAGTAATAAGCATTCACTGGCAGGTGGCTAACGTACAGGTGATTGTGGAGGTGAAGTAGATGATCTTTGCATGGAAAGTTAACAGGATCAGAAGTTCATTTCAAATTAAACTCGACACTAATTCTAAACAGTCAATTTATTCTCAAAATGCAGGTTCAACTGCAGCCTTGGGTGACTGTGGAGTTTACACTTTGTCCCCACGTCTGTGTGGATTTCTAGCAGTGGTTCTAGTTCCAAACCATAGTCCAAAGATGTGCAGGATAGGTGGATTAGCCATGGGAAATGTGGGGTTATAGAACCAGGGTGGGTGTGGAGAGGGAGTGGGTCTAGATCTGGGTGGGGCGCTCTTCCAAGTGTCAGTGCAGACTCAATGGGCCAAATGGCCTCTTTCCACACTGTAGGAATTCTATGACCCTATGACCATTTCAGAAACAGAAATTATACAGGATGTATAAATTGAGAATGATTGATTGTCAAACACAGATGTCCCTTCTTTCCATTTATCGTGTTTCATAATAATGCCCAACGAAGAACAACCAAGATCAAATTCGGATAGTCCGTTCACATGCGAGTTGAAACCTCACAATAAACTGAACTTCTTAAAAGAAAAGCATGCAACCAAGTGAACAGGATTAACCAGTGGAGCCTCAAATAAAATCCAAGATTTACTTCAGTCTACTTGCAGCAAGAAGGCCATTCAGGGTATTTAGTTTGTCACAGAATTACGTGTAACATTGAAAAAAAATCAATACACGTCATGACCATTTACTTCGCATATTTCTATATAATTCTCAAGTGTTTCTCACCTATCACAGTGGGAGCTTCCTCGAGAACTGCTCTGACCCGATTCATGCTGAGCATCCAGAAGTATTTTTTCCATGTCTCCATTGTGAATGGAGGAAGATGAGGGTACGTGCTCCAGTCCCCCAGTGCAGCTGGCGCCATTATCATTGCCATTGTTTTTCAACTGTAATTCCACCCAGGAGCCTAAAGCACAAAGAAATCACATGTAATACCTAAAATTAATACTCCTTTTCTGCTGGGCCAAAACAAAGCCCCTGCAAACATATCAAGGTGATAGCCTTGACCCGAATGTTTATTTTCTTGAAAAGGCAAGAGTAAGGTTGTGCATTGCAGATGCAATTCAATTGATCACGCTACTGAGTTTTAAGCAACACACACTATATTCTTAGCCTACAGTTAAAGTACTGACAGAAGAAACACTTTTCGGTCTAACTTGAACTCTTTGGGACGAGTTAGAGCAATAGATTATTTAACTTCTAAACGCAAAGTGTTCCCCTATGGTAACATCCCATAAACACACCCTCACAAGGGCAAAGTTACCAAAGTAGATTGTCTCACATCCAATTATGGCAGCAGAGAGAACTCCAGCTTTTAGCTGTAACAGAGAAATGTTGTAGCTTCCACAGCCAACTTCAAGAATCCCAGCAACTGCTGAAAGCTAGATTAAAACCATGGTTCTGTGAGTCTAACTCCATCCATTCATGCAGCTTTAATGGTTCCAACCTGAAAAGAAAACCCCAAGACTTCACAAGCCATTTACTTTACTGGCTTGGAGACAACTCAGCACCAATGCCTGAAAACCTCTCCGAAAAAAAAACCCACAACAAAACACATCTCCAAAAGCCACAGTAGCGACACATTTCGTTAATCAACTTGCTCCCTGGTTCAAAAATAGCACCTCCAATTACGGTTAGTTTTACCACAATAAAATTTATGCCTGTAATTCCCATGGGCAGTATTGTTGCACAGTGGTTCGCACTGCTGCTTCATAGCACCAGGGACCAGTGTTTGATTCCAGCTGCAGCCAACTGTGTGGAGTTTGCACATTCGCCCCGTGTCCGCTTGGGTTCCACTGTGGGATCGGGTTTCCTCCTATTGTCCAGATATGTGCAGTTTACAGCGACTGGCGAGGTACATCACCCCACTGTGTCCACAGAAGTGCAGTCTACGTGAATTAGCCCTGGTAAATATGGCATTACAGAGCTAGGGTCGGTTTCTCTTTGTATGGTTGGTACAGACTTAGTGGGCCAAATGGTTTTGAAGTGTACCGCACAGATTTTATGACTTGGTCCAAGTTGGTATTCAACCATTCCTACTTTTTAACGCTCTTATTCTTTTGAGCATATCATTGATGACCAATATAATATCAGATATCATTGAGAGAATCTGGCAAAACTCATCTATTGCAGCTTGTAAAAAGATCTCCAACACATTTTCTTTTCTAAGTCCAACTCAGCACTTTAGTTCCTCAAGTCTTTATGCATCTCTCGGTCAATACTTGCCTGGCTGACCTTTCAAACATGCACTTGAGCTCGTCCACAAATCTGTTGCCCATCCATTCACCTTCCCTGACCAATAATGACTTGAAGTTCTGCATAATTCAACATTAAAATTTTCATCCTTATATGAACACGCCTCCATCGCCTCACGAATGCCCTAAATCTCTCCGTCCAGTCCCAAAATCTGTGTTTCCTTGAGAGATGGTAAGAACTGCCGATGCTGGGTCAGAGATAACAGTGTGGAGCCGGAGGAACACAGCAGGCCAGGTAGCATCAGAGCAGCAGGAAAGCTGATGTTTCAGGTCAGGACCCTTCTTCAGAAATGGCGGAAGGGGAAGGGAGCTCTTAAATAAATAGAGAGGAGGGGTGGGACTGGGGAAGGTTGTTGAGTTGGTGATAGGTAAGTGCAGGTAACCAGTGATGGGATTGGTCAGTGAGGTGGGAGACATGGATAGGTGGGAGAGAAAATGGCCAGCTTGTGTCAGGTCAAGTAGGCGGGAATGAAAGGGAGGGTTGGTTATGGGATGAGGCCAGGGGTGGGGAGATTTTGAAACTGGTAAAGTCCACATTGAGACCAGAGGCCTGTAAGCTCCCAAGGCGGAATATGAGATGCTGCTCCTCCAGTTTCCAGGTGACGTTGTTGTGACACTGGAGGCGGCCCAGGATGGCCATGTCATCCAAGGAGTGGGAGGGGGAAATGAAGTGGTTCGCAACTGGAAGGTGTTGTTTGTCACGAACAGAGCGCAGGTGCTCTACAAAGTGGTCTCCGCATGGTCTCACCGATGTAGACGAGGCCACATCGGGAGCAGCGGATGCAGTAGACCACATTAGCGGATGTGCAGGTGAACATCTGTCTGATGTGAACGGTGTTTCCTTGACACTGGTTTGCTGTTGTTTTGGCTCCAAATTCTCAAATTCCATTTCAAAGACCACGAAATATTAAAGGCATAACATATGTACAGGTTTGCCTTGCTAATAATGCAATAAGCACCATAATATTTACGAAGGTCCAGCTTCCACAACTTACAGTGCAGTCTTTTGATTATCTTTCAGCCATGGATATAAATTACAGGATGCCCAAAAATATTGCTCTACATCAGCCCCTTCTCTCGGCATGTTTATTGTCGTTTAATGAATTCCTTTTCCCTTCTTGTTTGGCAAATTTAAATGCAAATGGCATCACTCTCACGGTGAATTACTCAAATCTATGGTCCCTGTCAGCCTCCACATAGCAAATCAAAGCAAATGTGCTCAAGCAGTCATGTCATCTCATTTGTAGCTTCTGCTCTGCATCCACAATTCAAATGATCTCTAACCAAAAATGTTCAATTTAAAATCAGACCAAGCAATTATGACAATGTGAAGTTCAAAACTTTTAATTACTGTTCATGGACTCAGAGTGCGCAATAATTCTTCGTCAAATAAAATGTGTCCTGAGAAAGAAGAAGGAGAAGGACAAACTGTTACAAAGGAATTAATTATCCCAGGGCGGGGGGAAAGGAGTTGAACCAGCTGTTTTAACACCTGCTTGATAACTCACTACCTCGTGACAAATGGGGAATTAAAAATGCCTGCAGAAGGAATGTCCTGAGATGAAGTACTTCATGGAAGGACAGGCTATGTTCCAAACAGACAACCAACACCAAATGTAACAAAGAACAGGGAAGGTCAGTTGAGAGCAACTGACTTTCACTCCTCATATAAAAGCAAGCTACGGACTTTGTGACTTCAGAGATGTCCTAAATAATGTCACGCCATGAGCTTAACATGACAGAAAATCCTTCAAGAATTCAACTTGGGGATTCATCAGCATCAGAACTGCAGAGAACCACAACAGACAAGGATCAGATGCTGGACACCCAGAGTCAGATGCCATTGTCTGGAACGTAGCTTAATTCCACTATTAATTAGATAATAGCTAAGTTGGGTTGTGAAGTTGAACTTGCTTACTTAAGGGTCTTATTTTAAATCCGATATGCAATGATGTTTAACTAGTTATTTCAGTATGTGAATATCCGTAAAATTTCTCGGTAAGTAGATGAATGAAAGGTAGATTGTGGTAACTTGCCCACACCACAATAATATACAAGGCTGCAAACAAAAAAAAAATCAAACCTCCCAATCAAGTGTTTAGAATTCTCACATATCAAGCAGTGAATGCTGGGTCATCCATGATATTCAAGACCGAGTTAGATATATCTTTCATTCAGCAATGGAGGCAAATGTTTCAGGAAACAATCAGCTAAGTGCAATTAAGGCTATAATCAGAAGAAGCATGATCATTTTGAATGATACAGCAGGCTTGATGGTCTGAGTCATCTACAACCGCTTCTCTTTCTTATGATGTTATAACACGTCTAAAAGACAGTGACAATCTGAAATGGACAATCACCTGGGAAAACTGTGCTCGCTTCCACATGTCTTATAATTGGCTGTTACAGATTTCGAAGACATGATACCACAATATTCAGATATTTTTGTCACTGTAAATTACGGAGACATTCAATCACAGCTGGTGCATTGCTTTCACAAGTTTTTGTTATGAATAAAGTTCATTTTAGTGGCCACACGCTATCCTAAATACTCGTCTCCTAGTTGTTACAAAAAATTGAACAGAACGCCAATACCCAAACCTTTTAATCCAAACACGCTTTCACACAAATCCATCCTATACTGTTTTATCCAAGTCTGGTATCCTTACCAAACTAAATTTTGTAAGCGGGACTAGACATGACAATACAAGTGTCCAAAATGCAAAAACTGTCAGATAATAAACCTTTTACTTGATCAAAAAAGACTGGGAATATTCAGCAGGACTATTTCTTATCAGAGAAGGGTCACAGGAGAATAATGGTTCCTGTTGGAAACATCAACCTATTTTTGAATTCGGACCTCCATGTTCCAATTTAACCCGTTTTTCTAATGAACCTGCTGAGAGAAGTTATTACAGACATCAGGAGCAGATAAAACTTGAATCTCAGCCTCATGCGCCAGGGTAGGAAAATACCACTGCACCACAAGAGGGCCCCATCTGCACAGTTAAATATTTAGTTTTGTTTTGAGAAGCACTGCAAACCAAAGCAAATATAAGGCCAAAATTGACCCCAAAATAGACTAGCTCTGCTCCACAATACCAACAACGTACAAGTTAAGAGAGGTCATATCTGAACGTGTTGCATAACATGTTAAAAAGGAGCGATATGGCAAAAGCAAAACACGACTTGAAATTGAGCTTGTGAAGTCAAAGTAAAATTTAAAATGTGGCAAGTGCAAAAAACAATATCCTTCTTCAAAAGCTGCTACACTTTCATTTCATCTGATGGGCAGAAAATGGAAAATATCCTTTGGCATTAAATGCAACAATGTCAGCAACATCACGTAAAGGTTTTTTTTTAATGCTCAAAATTTAAAAGAAGAAAAACATGACTTGCAGTATGCCCTTTTTTCTCAACAGAGATATACACAGCAGAGAAAGACCCCTTGATCCAACTTATCCGTGCTGACCACATACCCTAAATAAATCTAGTCCCATTTGCCAACATTTGGGCCAAATTCCCTCTAAAATCCTAATTATTCACAATACCCATCCAGATACGTTTTAAAATGCTGTAATTGTACCATCCTCCACCACTTCCTCCGGCAGCTCATTCCATACACGCACCACCTTCTGCATGAAAAAAATTGCCCCTTATGGCCCTTTTAAATATTTCTCGTGTCACCTTAAACCTCTGCCCTCTAGTTCTGCATTCCCCACACTGCGGGAAAGACCTTGTCTATCTACCCTATCCATGCCCCTTATGATTTTATAAACCTCTGTAAGGTCACAACTCAGCTTCCAGTGCTCCAGAAGAACTAACCCGGGTCTATTCAGAGTCTCGCTATAGTTCAAATGCTCAAACCCTGGCAACATCCTTGTACATCTTTTCTGAACCCTTTCCAGTTTCACAACATCTTTCCTATAGTAGGGAGACAAGAACTGAATGCAGTATTGCGGTCGTGGCCTTACCAATGTCCTGTACAGCAGCAACATGACCTCCCAACTCCTTTACTCAATGCACTGATGGAAAAAGACAAGCATACCACACATTCTTCGCCATCCTAGAGACATGTGACTCCACTTTCAAGGAACTATGAACATGCACTCGAAGGTCTCTGTTCAACCACACACCCCCAGAACTATACCATTGAGTGTCTAAGTCCTGCCCTGATTTCCCTTTCCAAAATGCAGCACCTCACATTTATTTAACTCCAGACCTGCCTCTCCTCAGCCCATTGACCCATCTGAAAAAGATCCTGTTGCACTCTGAAGTCACCTTCTTGGTTGTCCACGACACCTCCAACGTTGGTGTCATCTGCAAATTTAGTAACCCTACCTCCTATGTTCACATCCAAATTGTTTTTCGACAGGATAAAAAGCTGTGGACCCAGCACCAATCTTTGTGGCACACCACTGGTCACAGGCCTCCAGTCTAAAAAGCAACCCTCCACCACAACCCTCTGTCTTCTACCTTTTGAGACAGTTATGTATCGAAATAGCTAGTTCTCGCTCTGTTCTGTGATCTAACCTTGCTACCCAGTTTACCATGAGGAACCTTATCGAACGCCCTACTTAATTCCATATAGACCACGCCCACCACTCTACAGCCATCAATCCTCTTCATTACTTCTTCAAAAAATTCCAAGATAGTGAAACATGATTTCCCACACATAAAGCCATGTTGACTATCCCTAATCTGTCCTTGCCTTTTCAAATACATGTAAATCCTGTCCCTCAGGATTCCCTCCAACAACTTGACCACCACCAATGTCATGCTTACCAGTCTCTAGTTCCCTGGCTTTTCCTTACCACCTTTCTTAAACAGTGGCACAACATTAGTCAACCTCACCTGTGGCTCCCAATGATACAAATATCTCAGCAAGGGGCCCAGCAATTTCTTCCCTTGCTTCCCACATTGCTCTCAGGTATACCTGATCAGGTTCCAGGGATTTATCCACCTTTGTGTTTTAAGGTGTCCAGCACCACCACCTCTAAAACATGAGTATTTTCAAAGATGTCACTCCTATTTCCCCACATTCTATATTTTCCATGTCTTTCTCCATCATAACACTGATTTCATACTGTTAGATTTTGGCAGGCAGTACAAACGAACAAACACGAGCACAGTGTGAACTTGACGCACTACTGTAGCCAGCTTTCATTAAATGTGGGCAAGCCTGCCCCCTGAATACAAGATATCCACATAAACCTTTGAAAACATTCTGCAAAATTTTCCTTTCATGTTCCTTTTGGTGCATTCTTTGACATTGTGTCATTGCCATTCCACCCTTCAGCAGTGCAACTGTTCCATCATCTCCAGTTGTTCTTTCTTTCAACAGCTCTGCCACCTGCATTACAGGTTGATATATGGGACGCAATACACTTCATTTTCCTTGGGCACATAAGTGTATCATGGAAGTGGATGAAACAACTAACGTGAAAATGAAAATCTATAGCTGTTAATGCTCACTTTACAAGCCATTCAGGAGATACAAATGACCCCTGAATAAGAAGTTGCACAATAAGAGACTGCCATAGACAAAAGATTCCAAACAAACAATAAAATTAGACAACTGAGTGCTCAGTCGCACATTATAATTCAGCTTTCCAATTTGCCAGAATGTATTATCTCAACCAAAAAATATAGACAATTAGTACACAAGTTAGTAACCTGGTGCATTAGTTACTGTACACCAGAAATACATGATTTGAAAATGAGAAATGTAGTTACTTAGTTCATTTTTATTTTCAGATAGTAAGATACCAATGCAAAACAGTATGTTCAATGACACAAAGTAGTCTATGACTTGCTCTATAAGCTAGTCAGACATAACCGATAAAGCAACCCGGCCTGAGAAAGGTACAGGATCAGAATCTAACAATGATAGATAGTGGGGAGGCGATGGCCTAGTGATATTATTGTTGGACTGTTAATCCAAAGACCGAGATCATATTCCGGGGAGAGATAGTAGGAACTGCCAATGCTGGAGAATTGGAGATAAAACGTTGTAGAGCTGGATGAACACAGCAGGCCAAGCAGCATCAGAGGAGCAG
>JAHRHZ010000003.1:8034433-8088255 GCA_024137785.1 Ginglymostoma cirratum
ATGGCCTAGTGGTATTATCACTGGACGGTTAATCCAGAGACCCAGACGATGTTCTGGGGACCTGGGTTCGAATCCCGCCATGGCAGATAGTGGAATTTGAATCCAATAGATATCTGGAATTAAGAGTGTAATGACGACCATGAATCCACTGTCACTTGTTGGAAAACTCATCTGGTTCACTAATGTGAAGCAAACTGCCATCCTAAATCGATCTGGCCTACATGGGACTCCAGACACACAGCAATGTGGTTGACACTGAACTGCAATTGGGCAATTAGGAATGAGCAATAAATGCTGCGTGGCCAACGACATCCCCATCCCGTGAATGAATAAAGGAAAAAAAATTTAACATGCATACTTTACATTCATGACAGCTACTTCCTTTCTCGCAGCCTCTCGTCTCTGAAAAATAGATATCTGATCAATAACATTTATTTATTTGTTCACTGGTTTGATCAAAGCTCACGTCTCAGTTGGTGACCTGATTTTCTATTTCCTGGATTGACTGGCCTCTACGTCTCTGAAGGTTTCAGAAGCATCAAAACGTTATCCGCACAAATCAATTCAGTTGCATTTTCTGCTGCAAAAGAGGCTGTATACTTCATTCAAGTAATTCCTTTGGTCTAAGTGCACGACAAGATACAGGTAACTGAAACAAAATGCTAAACAAGGGCTTCAGCTGAAAGGGAAGCCAGTTGCCCAGTCTATCTAATGTAATAATACTTTTTCATCTCAATGTAAAAACAAGTTTTCTTTGCATAAAATATTTGTTAAAATCACAGTTTCAGTTTCGAAGAGCATCTCTCCATTGAACTAATGTTTCCTATGGGGTAAAGTATCTTCCAGTCACTCAAAGCCCTTCAATTTGGAAGTTATCTTCTCAGAATCAATGTTTTCATTGATTCGTGCTAAGATAACGGTACGGAAACAAGTCACTGGCATAAATTAAAACTCATTTGTTTCATTAAAAATTAAGTTAAAAAACAGCCTTTTTTTTAAAATCACAATACTCGTATTTAATTCCAAATCAACAACCATCACATTCCAGATTAATAGTGAAGTTGAATACCATAATCCACAACTATCTCCTGCAGGTACAGGTGCATTCCACAGCTTTGTGGGAAGCTGACCAAGTGAGGATGAAAAATACATCACAGTACGTGAAAGCAATTCACTTTCCACAAGGTACTTTCCTAAAAAATAAAATGTTTCAATCTATCAACATTGGGAGTACAACAGACGATTTACCAAATTTGCCCAAAACGTCAACTTCCTATGACGACAGATAAAGGCATAAAATTTAGCCAAGAAATCCCCTGCTCTGTTCAAATCAAGGCACAAACACCTTTGGGCCCACGAACATACATTGAGGTACTGTCTTTCAGATAAAAGTGTAGCACCCCCTCAGTGCTACAGTGCAAGCAGCAAGTTGAACCAAGTGCTCGGGTTTTTACTATTGCAGGGAAGTTGGAACCCAGAATCCTCTGACACCAAGCCAAGAATGCAGCCACTGTGATCTGGCTCAGGGATGAAAACAGGCAGAATGCGATAACCTTGACAACGTCTATGGAGATTCACTAACTCAATTGCTCAAGGAGCTCTTTGAGCACGCGTTTCCTTGTAACAGACAATGGGCTACCCAATGTAACCGGTCACCCGAGCCCGTTATGAGAAAGCAGACCTTGGGATGACCTTTGCAGAACTCCGTGTCCCGGGATGTAGACAGGATCACTCAGACTTATTGTGATATTGAAGTACAGTTGCCACATCCGTTTTCAGTCGCTCCCTGGTTGCAGCTGCAGCGCTGCACTAGCTCCACCTCCTCCTCACATTGACACCGCCTCCCACCGGCCACAGCAGCAACTCCCATTGGTTAAGGCTGCTGTCACTCACACTGGTGACATTTCCGCTTGTTACGTTTTCTAGTTCTCTTCGGAAAATCCGTCCAAGCTCTGATTGAGCCGCGGTTCAATCAATCAAATTCAACCACATCCTCAGACTTGGGCAACACCGCCAACGACTGACGTTTATGCTTTCATTTGTTTTGGGGGAAAAAACCAAGCGGTACTACAAACGATGTAAAATAAAATATTGGTGCTGGGGGGGATAAAAGGGGGGTTGGCTCTTCAAACTTACCGTTAAGACCAGCGTCCTCGCTGTTGGCCTGTGGTGCTGCTGCCATTTTCGCGGTATTTGAGGAGTTTCTTGCTGCAGCCGATCAGCCCTCACTCCGAGCGAGTGTTGCGGGCGCTTTTTGCCGTCTCCGACCGTTTGAATTTTCCAGCGGTCCCTGCGCGAGCCCTCCGTCGCCCCCACCAACCCGGACTGCGCATGCCCCGACACGCGGCCCATCCCCGCTGAGGAAACATGCCACGTAGCGGTGACATCACCGCAAGCCGCCCGACTCCCGGAAGTAGCGCAGGCCCAGCTCAAGTCCCACCTGCTGTGGGAGGCGAGTCTGAACATGCGACTGGGACGTCACAGCTCCGACGTCTCATGGTCTTGTGGACACAAAGTCGGCTATGGAAAGGACGGGAGAGGCAGCTCAATTTCAGATGTAATAGGAACGAGAAAAGATAGAGCTGAAAATCGTCCAAAATATAGGAGTTGAAATCATAAAGATAAGAACGAACGAGCACCTTAAGATGACTGCACTACACTCCTACCCCCCGCCCCTCCCGCCGACAGTGGGAAATTGAGGATCAAATATGTAAAGAGATGTAGTTATATGTAAGAACAGGGACTTGAATTTTCCACACGTACCGTGACTATCCTTGTATGAAAGGTTTGAATAGTGATGCATTAGTTTAAGAAAAATTTTTTCAACACATTTTAACAACACTTCAATCTTCCTACTATTGGAGATGCAAAACTTGACGTTCACTTAGGTAATAAGACAGGCTAAGCGACTGCAGTGACAATAAGGGAACATTTTGGATCTACTGATCATAATTCTCAGTTTTAAAAAAAAATATAAAAGGACAGGAGATAACACAGTGTGGAGCTAGAGGAACACGGGAGGCCAACAAGCATCAAGAATGGTAAAATAGACATTTCGGGTTAAGACCCTTCTTTAGAAAAAGGGCAAGCCTTCCATAAAACTTAAGTTTTTAATGGGTATGAAACAAGAACTTTAAAAACTTCACTGGAATAGATGATTGACATGTAAAAGTACATCCGATAGTGGGAGGCTTTCAAAACTGTAATAACAGAAGATCAGAGTCATTATGTTCATGTTAGAGTGAAAGGTAAGGCGAGTAGGAGTAGAGAACAATAGGTGGATAAAGATGTTGAGGTTCCTGTCAAAAAGGCATCATATTAGATCCAGAGAACTGGTCTCAAATGAATCTCTGAAACAATCTAAAGCTTGTAGAGGGATTCTTGAGATAGAGTTGAGGAAGGCAAGGCAAAGCAAAGAACAAGATAACAAATAAGGTTAAGGATAATCCAAAGAGAGCTCAAGAGCACCTTGAGAGTAGGGCCCCTGCAAGAGCCAGGAGGTCATCTTGGTGTTGAACCAAGATGGGATCAATATTAAATGAAGATTTTTCAACAGTTTTTCTTTGGAGAAAGGAAGCGAGAGAAGTCAGGGAAATCAATTTTGATGTTTTGAAATTAGTTCACATTACAGAATAGGAAATGTTGGAGATCTTCAAAAATGTAAAGATGGATAAATCCCCTGTTGCCTGATCTAGTGTATTCCAGGACATTGTGACAAGTAGGGAGGAAATTGTGGGGCCCCTTGCAGAAATATTTGTATCATTTAAAAATATGGGTGAGATGCCAAATGAGTGGAGTGTGGCTAATGTTGCACATTTGTTTAAGAAGGGATGTAAGGAGAAGCAGGGGAACTATAGACCTGTGTGGTGGGTAATTTCTGGGAAGTACTTTTGAAAGATAGGATTAATATGCATTTGGAGAAGCAAGGAATGAGCAGGGATAGTCAATATGGCTTTGTGCAAGGGAAATAGTTTCTGACAAACTTGATGCAGTTTTTTGAAGAAATAACTAAAATACCTCAGGTCAGTTTAGCAGACCTTGTTTACCTAGACTTTCATCAAGCCTGTGACAAGGTTCTGCATGTTAGACTAAATTAGTAAGGTTTGATCACATGGGATTCAGGGAGCAATTACCAATTAGAGACACAATTGGCTTCATGGAAGGAGACAGAGGATGGTGGTGGAGTGTTATTTTTTTGTTCTGGAGGCCTGCAACCAGCGGGGTCGCACAGAGATTGGTGTTCGATCCACTGTTTGTCATTTACATCAACAATTTTGATAAGAATTTAGAAGACGTGCTTAGTAAGTTTGCAAATGACACCAAAATTGGTGGTACAGTGGACAGTGAACAACATTATCTAAGATTATGAAAAGATCTTGATCATTTGGATCAGTAGGCTGAAGAGTGGCAGATCGAATTTCATTTGGATAAATGTGAGGTATTCTATTTTTATGAAACAGACAATGGCAGGTCTTGCACAAATAAAAGTATGGCCTTAGATAGTCTTGTAGAACACAGACACCTAAAAGGTTCAGGTACCTAATTCTTCAAAGTTTGCAATACATGTTGATACAATGGTTAAGGTGTTTAGCATGTTTACCTACATGGCTCAGACCTTTGAGTATGGGAGTTGGGATGTTATGTTGAGGCTTCTTCTGGAGTGCTGTGTCCCAGCTCTGACCACCCTATTACAGGAAGAATTTTTTAAACTGATTTACCAAGATGTTGCCAGGAATGGAGGGTTTGAGCTGTCAGGAAAGGCTGGACAGGCTGAGACTGTACTTATTTGAGCAGAGGAGGTTGAGAGGTGAACTTATCAAGGTTCATAAAATCGCAGGGGTATAGATAAGGTCAATGACAATTGTGTTCTCCCTAGGGTGGGGAATTTCAAGGCGAGGGGGGAATATTTTTAAGGTGAGAGGAGAAAGATTTTGAAAAAACATGAGGAGCTTTTTTTTTGTTTTACCTAGAATGGTTTGTGTCTGGACTGAACTGCATGAGAAAGCTATGGATACTGGTACAGTTAGAATGTGTAAAAGACTTTTAGGTAAGTCCACAGATAAGAACTGCTGAAAGTGATTTGGGCCAAGCACAAGCAGATGGGACAAGTTTAGTTCGGGATTATGGTTGGCATGGATTGGTTGAACCGAAGGGTCTGTTTACATGCTGTATGACTATCCATGTACCTGTGTAAATGTCTTTTAAACACTGCAATTGTCCTCAGCTCTTCCACTTCCTCTGGCAGTTCCTTCTATATGCACACCATCCTGTGAGAGAAAAACTTAACCTTTCATGTCCATTTTAAACCCATCTCCTCTCACATTAAAATTATGCCTTCTAGTTGTGGACTCCACTACCCTTGGACAAGACCTTGGTTTTTTTTTTAAATCTTAAGCACCTCATGATTTTATAAACCTCTGTCAAGTCACCCCTCAGCCACCTACATTCCAAGGAAAAAAGTCCCAGCAGATCCAACATCTGCTCAG
Source organism: Ginglymostoma cirratum (assembly GCA_024137785.1). Lineage (NCBI taxonomy): Eukaryota > Metazoa > Chordata > Chondrichthyes > Orectolobiformes > Ginglymostomatidae > Ginglymostoma > Ginglymostoma cirratum. Next base: position 8,039,920 of record JAHRHZ010000003.1, read on the forward strand.
AACTCAACCTTCTAGTCTCAGTGACATCTTTGCTGTACCCTTTCCAGTTTAATAGCATCACTCCGATATCAGGGTAATTGGAATTGTACATAGTACTCCAAACGTGGCTTTACCAATGTCTTGTACAGCCATAACAAGAGTCCCATGCTCTGACCGACTAAGGTAAGCATGCCAAATGCCTTTGTCACCACCTTGTGCACCTGTGATGGCACTCTGAAGGAACCAGGTACCTGTACACCTGGATCTCTGTTCAACAACACTCCCCAGGGCCCTACCGCTCGCTGCTTAAGTCCTGCTCTAGTTTGTCTTACCGAATGCAGCACTTCACACCTGAAGTAAATTCTATCTGCCACTCCTCAGCCTATTGGCCCAGTCGATCAAGATCTCTTTGTAATCTTAGATAACCTTCTTAATTGTCCACTCCACCACCAAATTTGGTGTCCTCTGTAAAGTTACTAACTACAACTCCTGTATTCTCATCCAAACTGTTCAAAAAATTGACCAGCAGCAGACCCAGCACCCATCCTGTGGCATATCACTTGTCACAGGCCTCTTGTCTGAACAACAACCCTCTAACACCACCCTCTTTTTTGTGTATCCTTTTGCGTAACTGTCCCTGGATCCCACATGTCTAATCTTAGTAACCAGTCTACCATGTGGAATCTTTTGAAAGGCCTTGCTGCAGTCCACATAGACAATGTCTACCACTTTGTGCAGCTTCTCAGTTATCTCTTCAAAAAAACTCAATCAAGTTTGAGACACAATTTCCCACACACAAAACCATGCTGTCTGTCATCAGTCCTTGCCTTTCCAAATGCATGTACATCCTGTCACTCAGAATCCCCTCTCACCACTTAACCACCACTAACTCACCAGTCTGTAGCTCCCTGGCATTTCCTTGCATCCTTCCTTAAATAATGGCTCAACATTCTTCCAGCACCTTACCCAAGCCTGTTGATAAAAATGGCAACAAGAACCATACCTCGTTGCCAGCTGTCATGCTGCAGTGAACCTCTAAGAAGGTCTAATGAAGAGCTGTGATTACTTTACACAACTTGGTTGACAACAGCAACTGTGACATCGACTGCCAGCACCCAAAGTGTTTTCTAATTTACTGTCTGTTGCTCCCTTCTATTCGAACAAATTCCATGCACTGTTTTTTGCAATACTGCTGGGTTACTGATGTCAACTATGTACAGGCAAATATATGCTTGAGTCAATTACAGGGTGATACACTCCGACACATGCATTTTCCACAAACATCAATTCCAAACCCCACAAGATGCATCAATCAGCCCATGTGAAACTACACAATGACTACAGTGCTTTGTATTAAAAATACCTGGTCAAATGTAATGTAGTAGAAACGGAATTAGTAATTTATAAATATTATTCCAGTTTCGAGTAATCAGTTCATGACTCCAGTGGACCAGACATCACATCCATTCTAATAGGCAAATGCAGAAATTTGTTCAGGAGCTTACTTGTTCTGCACCTGAGACGCCTTGTTTCCCTCAATCACAGATCTAATATTAACAATGATGTTAAAATGTGACCCTCATTCATGAAATTCCTTACAATTGCCAGCTTTTTTAAAAGCTATTACTGTTGAAGATCAGCATATCAAATGACCTTCCTGCCTCGTTCAGAAATCTTCCAAACATTAAAATAATCGGTTTTCTCTCGAGAGCCAGAACAGGCACGATTTCCGAATGGGACAACATGCTCAACAGAGATAACAAGGTGTACAGCTGGATGAACATAGCAGGCCAAGCAGCATCAGAGGAGCAGGAAGGCTGACGTTTCGGGCCTAGACCCTTCTTCAGATTCTCCAGCATCTGCAGTTCCTGCTATCTCTGAAACACGGTCAACCGGTCCCTTTCCTAACACATCAATACATTTTTCTGTCGAATTCAATCTATCATCACTTCAACATTCAGCTGCACTGATGGGTCAACTAATTTGAAGTCAACAACATGAGTCTTCGTACGAAAAAGTTCATGAAACTTTTGTCTTCTGTTCATTTTAAGAGACCTGTTGTTCTTTCACCTTGTTACCAACTACGCCATTTCGGTTGTATGGCTTGCTTCATTATTTCTTCTTAGACCCCAATTGTACACTATTCGTTTATAATTGATAATCAAGATTGAAAGTCAAAGTCATTGTACACACCTCTGGTAAGATCTGGTGTTCAATGACAAGGTCGCAAGCAAAGTTAAGAAACTCAAATCCTTTGCATTGCATCCTCCCATGAAGGGAATCATTGATCCAAGGTCAGAGACAGGATTAACATAAAGGTTTCCCAATTTTTCCTAAATTATGTATAGTATTGAAAGATGAAAAGAAACCAAAGTCATCATGAACATTATTTGCAAGTTTTTGGATCTGATGGACCAAACAGTGTTGGTCAATAACATACACACCTCAGAACCCTGTCTTTTACTTGTATTTTAATAAGTGGAGACTGAAACGAGAAACATTGTACCATCAAGTATTTGACAAAGTGTCTACAGTTTTGAAGAGTAACCCGACTCCCATGTCAGACATCATGGGAGTAATTGTTTGAACAAACAGTAATTGCAGAGTTACAGATGATTTGAAGCCAAGGGGTGGACCACAGCAGCTGTTGCTGGCAACAAGTTAACTGTGAAGTAGACAGTAGTCCATAAATCAATGACAGACACCTATTTTGCCTGCCAACAACTGTCTGATTGGTTCTCAGGTGACTAAACAGCTTGGAGCTGTGAACACATCAAAACGAGAGGGGTATTCAGTTCTGCATTCCAAGGTCAAAGCTCATGGTAAACCGGAAGAAAACCACTTCATACTTCCTGCAACAATCAGTGCATGCAGTAACTTTTAACCAGACATTCACAGACTTGCCTGAAATATTCCAGCCATTTTGTGTCTCTTCCCAACCGGTGGATGTAAGTGAGAGAAGGCCAACCGAAGCCAAGTTCTTGCATCCGGGATCACGTCAACATTACCTGGGAACCAAGATAACAACTGTTTTACCGTGTTCCCCACTGTCCATAAGCTATTTACCTCGCCTGTTTCAACAGCACAAACGGTAGTTTGTAAGGCTATAAGAATTTTTATTTGTGCCTTTGTCCATGGTTTATAACTGTTTACCTGATGCTAAAGTCTAATTTCTTGGAATGAATCATAACTTCTGTTCAATCCAGAAACTTGTCCAATGCTTTGTATCAATCCAGGTCTAAAAGTCCACCAACTTGACAAAGTGTGCAAACTTGGTAAAATTTTGAACTTGTGTGATGACTTCACAAGTAGACAGGCTTGATTTCTAGCACACTACCCCAGTGAGTCACAGCACGAGGGAGGCCCACATGTTGCTTAGTTTCTATCACCATCCATTCATTTGTCTTAAGTAGTGTTCAGACTGTTTCTGTGGGGAGGTAATGACCACCTTCCTCACAGAATGGTAGTGGAGGCTTAGAGGTTTTATTGTATTCTTCTGACTCTGCTCTTTTGGGGCCCCTGTATCTTCAATCTGGAGCATTTTTGTGAGACAAAAGTTTGTACCAGATTACAATTTGACACCTCTGGAGGTCAGCTGTATTGCACTGAACAGATGATTTAATTCATTTTCAACATTCGTACATGTGAAAAGGGATATGATTCCCTAGCCTGGTACTGTATTTGAAAACACTAATTTTCTGGGTCAGATGGAGGTGTTTGGGGACACACTGCCAAGTCAACTGCAGACTGGGTAAATGACCTGAAAGATCAGCACACTTGTTGCTCTTTAAGGGATGTTAAGTCATGAAACAACAAATTCAAAACTGGTGTATTTTCATCTGTTGCATTTCTTTCGTCCTCTCCTGACGAAAGTGTCCTTGTTGGGGATTCGACCTTACACAAAACATTGGAGAAGCTGCACAGGTGCATATGAACAGTATCTAATTTTGTTTCCTTCCTGACATCCACATACATTGAGGGAGGAACTTCAGAAAAGCAGGCAGATGGGGAACCCTGGATGCCTTGAGATTTTTAAGATCAGTCCTTTACACCACAATATTATGAACTACTGTACCACAATAATTTCAAAAGAAACTGTTACAAATTTCAAGGCAAAATCCAACACTTGCAATTTAAGCATGCTATCTTCCTCTTCACATAAATAATAACTGGAGGAAGTCAGTCAGCTGAGTTAATCTCTTCCACCATGGTTGATCTATTTATTCATTCAGTCTATTTCTTTAACTTGTCACAGACTTGCATGCATTTTCCAATTGATCTAACCTCAGTATATCTTTGCCTGAGAGGACAAGGAGAGCAGGTGGGGGGGGGGGGGGTTGGTGGATGGGTTAAGATACTACACTGTTAAGATCTGAAGAGAAACCCAAGAAGTTATTGCAGAATCTGACATCACAAGCAGATTCTAAAAATTAGAGCCAGATATTATAGAAGTGAAGTTATGAAAATCCTTTTTCAAAAACGCATCCAATGTGGTACAAGTTGATAATTTTTTTTCCTGAAAGTGGCAATTAACAATCGATCAATGACTGGTTTTAAACCTGAGCCTTTACTGTTAACCAAAATTGCCAAGAAATGTAAGATAACGGCAAGAATATGGAGTTAGATCACATTGTCTATGATCTCCTGCAATGGGGGGGGAAACCAGCTCCAAGTTCAACAAGTTTTTTCCCCTGGTCCTGCTCCCAGATTTTAACACAGGTACACTGCAGTAATTCTAAAACTTGGATCCAAAATTACCTCCGCTTGGGTCTGTGGCCCTCCACAAACTGTTATCAACATAGAAATGATCTGAAAGAGCATCCGTAGCACTCAGGCTGCAATGCATTACAAGGTCACAATTCAGAAGATACTTATGGATTTGAGCCACATTTTATGTCCAATAATTGGTCATAAAACACGTTGTAAAGACTGCAACCAATCCAGCATTTATTAATAGCACATCAATTTGCTTTCATGTATTTTGTTGATCTTTGTTTCAGGAAGAGTGCTGGCACACATCAAATGATATGACATCCTGTAGTTTGAATTTGACTGACCTTCTCTTTAAATGTTAAAAGAAATCACTTTTGTGAAAATTGTTGGTGAATGACTAAAACAATCTTATTCTCATTGCTGACATCTGTGCCAGTTTGTGACAGCGGATTTCAAACATCTCCCTATGGAGACACCCCTAAAAATCATGACACTATCTGCAGGCGTCACCTGTCTGAACTTCAAAAAGGCAAGGTATGAATGAAATACAGCAGCCTTAGGGGAGGCAATGGCCTCGTGGTATTATCGCTGGACTGTTAATCCAGAGACCCAGGTAATGTTCTGGGGACCCAGCTTCAAATCCCACCATGGCAGAGGGTGGAATTTGAATCCAATAAATATCTGGAATTAAGAATCTAATGATGACCATGAATCCACTGTTGATTGTCTGAAAAACCCATCTGGTTCACTGATGTCCTTGAGGGAGGGAAACTGCTACCGTTACCTGGTCTGGCCTCCATGTGACTCCAGACCCACAGCAATGTGGTTGATTCTTAACTGCCCTCTAGGCAATTAGGGATGGGCAATAAATGCTAGCCTAGCCAGTGACGTCTTCATCCCGTGAATGAATAAAAGAAGAAAGCCTAAGAATGTATATGATTGATCATCATTCCAAAGTTATGATAGCTCACATTTGGTGAGCAAGCTATTACTGGAGCCAATAATCTTTATGGCAATGTGTTTACAAAACAGTACTTAGGAAGTCTTCCTGCAATTGTGCACAGTCTTAGTGAAGCAGCACCAGAATTTCGTATACAGTTTTGAAGAAAAGACGTATAGTCAATAAAGGCTCAATCATATGTAATGAAGGCAGCAACACTCTTTGAGCAGAGACTGGCGGTTCTGGGCCTGCATTGCTTGCAGTTTCAAAGAATGAGATGATCTCATTCAAACATACAAAGTTATCACAAGGATCAACAAGGTCGACAGATGAAGTATACTACCCTTGACTGGGAGGTTTAGAATCAACAACAGTCTCAGAATAACGAGTAAGCCACTTTGAATTGATAAGAAGAAGAATTTCTGCATTCAGAGGGTGGCAAATCTTTGCAATTCTCCCCTCGGAAGGCTGTAGAGATTCAGCTTTGAAGTGTATTCAATAAAAAGATTGATAGATTTGCATGTACTAAAAAGACAAAGGGATCTGACATTAGTGCAAGAAATGCAACGATCTCAGTTAATGGTGGAGCAGGCTTAAAAGTTAGAAGAGGCTTATTCCTGCTCCCAATTCTTACATCCCAATCAAGTTATACCTCCAAGTATCTAAAAATCTTAATTTGAAAACATGCATTTGTAGGAAGCATGATGGATAAATGCAGCATTGATTCACGGCAAGTAATTGCGAACACTTCAACACCGCTGTACGAGTCAAAGGGGGGAAAGGTTTAAGCTGCAAAGATGGCACAGCAGTATCAAGACAACAATTTTCATGTCAAGAAGAGAAGTTTTGCGATTCATGTTAATATGAAGTACAAATTTTTGAGCTGCTTGTACTTCAGAAAAATTCACTCACCATGGATTGAGTGAGTATCAAGCTTGATTTGGACGCATGCACGCGCACACACACACACCTTCAAATCCAAATCTGAGTTGCTGAAACAAGTTTATAACAAATGATGTTAACCTCCCAAAATGTCCTTTTTGTCGTCTTTCACACATCGTGGTCCAGTTTCATGCTGCACTTGTATTTTCAGATAGTGTTTGAGTGGCAAGAATGAGTGAATTTTTTTTAAATTAAACAAAATGTAAGTAGTATTCAGCCAACCCAATAAATTCAACATCACCACTGAGGATTCAACTTCTCCTCAGCTTCCCTGGAGCTTTGTATTCATTCTTACAACCTGCACTATTGTTTTCTTCACCTGCAGATCTTAAACTCTGACCCAGTTTCAGGTTGTGCGCATGACAATATCATATCATTGTGTGATATCAACACAGTCAACCAATTCCAATATTGGTCCACCGGTGAAATAAATGCAAAAACTTTATCCAAGTTTGATTTGACGTTATACTAAGAGTTCAACAGGTTAAAACTTAAAATTCATTTTATCAAGTACCTGACTTAAGCTTCCATGTACTTGTTCTGGCATAAAGTTAAAATCAATTGATGCTTCATAATAAAATTTAACTCTTACCTGCCAACCTGGTTTTGCTGGTGAAACATTTGCTGGCAAACAGTCAGCATTTAAATAGTTGTAGAAGGGTACAGTTGAACTGACTTTTCTCCATTCTTCAAATGCAGTACCACTTCCCATGAATACAATTCATAGTAACACTTCCCTCAGGCTGCTCTGGTCTTTTAACGCAAGGCTGAGCCAAGGAATCAGGTCTGTTCTTCTGCACTTGAGACACACTGAACAAGAGAAATACAAGTTAGGACAGTGTCCAACTGCCCTCAGCTCATCCTGCAGTGCTTTCTTTTCATCCACCATTCATGTGGAAGGTGAAGAATTTTTAAGGTGACAACCTGACCCACAACTCAAATGAGTAATCTTGCATATCATGAATAATTGGGGTAACCAGGGATCTGAACATGCATTGGGTCAGCTTTGGTGGCCCAAAGCAGAGGATGTGCTGCACAGAGGGCAACATGGGAACGTAACTTGGGCATCATTTTTGACTCAAATTATGCAGGATCTTGTAGCCAAATAAGTAGATGTGCACTTTGCTGAGAGCAGCAAATACATACAAATGGCAATAAAAAAACTTCAACTGTTAGTTCAACCTAGCTGGCATTTACTCTGCATTTCACTAAAATAAATCACGATATCTACCTTTTTCGACACAGCCATTCTCTTCACTCGCTTGTCAAATTAAATGTCACTTGAGATGTCTCAGCCTCTAACCTAGATGTAAATTCAGTGAACTCTTTATTTTGCTACTCTAAAAATCCTCCATTGCTTAACCAAAATCAGTGATTGCGTACAAGGGTGGCAAACCATGGTTAGCAATGTAAATCTCAAGAGGATTAAAAATGAACCAGCCCATGTATTTGTGTCATGCTCACCAAAAGCATTTAGTAAGCTATGGTATCGTGACTGACGGCAGAATTTTCCCTGGCATATCTGCGCTCTCACCTGAACAATCACTCTCTCATAGGCCATTATTTTCCAACCTTACATTAGGTCATCATTTCAACACAAAACAAGAATCAAATCTGGTTCACAATAGGAAGCAGCATCTCATCAACCTAGAAACTGGACAAGAAAAATAGTTTGTTTCTAAAACAAAAAATGCAGAACATCAAAAACAAAAATAATGATGAGTCCGAGAAATACTTAGCAGATCTACCTGTCCCTGTTAGAACAGCTCAGAGCAGGAGATTGGGTCCACATGCAGAGCTTGTCTGACATCAGCTCACTGACTACATTCTTTAGATACCATGCTGTTTTTTTCTGGGTCACTGCAGTGTTTCAAGCCCCAGAACATTGCTGGCAAATGTTCCATCTTCCCCCCATCATTGCCCTAATCTGCCCAAGTGCTCTGAACACTGTAGCTCCTGGCCTGAATTTTAAAATTGTTCAAGCTTTATTTGAAGTGAAATTCCAGACATTACAGAGTCCGCCTTAACAATGACTTGCAAAAAAAGCTTCCTTATACCAGCAATAAACTTGATCAAAAATCATGTCAAATAAAACCTCAAACCAACTGCCAATTTCAGTTCTATCAAGCCACACCTAGTGTAACTTGGCAATTTACGAACAGTTGGTGATCGCAGCAAGATTTTTCTTCTTTCATTTTTCACAGGTAACCATTTAAGCAGCATTTACCTTTATCAATTATCTTACACAACTTCGGCCCCAATATGCATAGTATGCCAGGAAATAAACTTGTCTGAAGTGCAGTCACTCTCCTGTGGCAGCTAATTTATGCACTGCAAGGTCACAAAAACAAGAATCAGATTGAGGACCACATAATCTGTTTAGCAATCTCGTTTCAACAAATAATGTACAGCCAGGGTTGTAATGCCGGATTATCATATTTACTGCTCACAATCTACCTTCAGTTCAGACCTGTGTAAATGCGTAACTGACTTGCGATTTTCCATGAACCTTACTTCTTAGACGAAACAATATTGGAGGTAGTCTTGAGGTGACTATATTGTCAACTGGAATAGTAACTTGTCTTAAAATAGAAGTTGTACATGGTGCACTTGATTCCACTTGAGTTAAGATGACTGAGGAGTCACTTAATTGACGTATTTACCATCCTCAATGGTCTTGACAAGGATTTAGAAAAATACTTCTTGTGCATCCAAAAATCAAGGGACAGTTTTCTGAAAATAAATGGATCTCCTTTTAGGTCAGAGATGCAAAGACTTTTTACTCTCAGAGGCTTGCGCAATTTTGGAAGGCAGTGCGTCAGGTGATAGTGATGATGGTGGTGGTGGGTGGGTCAGGGGGGTTATTAAATCTTTTTGATGCTGAGGTCAGCTCCTGCAAGGGAATCACAGATTGTTGGGATAGGTAGGAATATGAAATTCAAAATACAAACTCGATCTATCATTATCTTCAAGCATGACAAGAGCCTTGAGAGACGAAATGGTTTACTTCTGCTCCTCATTTTGTACGCGAGTAACAATCAGCTGGAACTTGCTAGTCATTGGACATAAGATTGGCTCGAAGGTAGGAGACAGAGGGTGGTGCTGGAGCTCTGTGACCAGTGGTGTGCCCCAAGGATCAGTGCTGGGTCCACTTTTTTTTTGTCATTTACGTTAATGATTTGCATGTGAACTAGCAGGTATGGCTAGTAAATTTGCATAGGACAGCAAAACAGGTGATGTAGTGGACAGTGAAGACAGTTAGCTCAATTATCCCCAACGGGACTTGACCAGCAGGGCCAATGCGCCAAGGAATGGTAGATGGAGTTTAATTTAGATACATGAGGTGTTCCATTGGTCAGGCAAACCAGGACAGGACCTGCACAGTTTATGTCGGGTGCAGGTGCATTATTTCTTCTAAGTGGAGTCGCAGGTTGACAGAGTGGTGAAGGTATTTGGCACACTTGCCCTCATTGGTCAGTGCATCAAGTATAGGATTTGGGAGGTCATGTTGTGGCTGTACAGGACATTGGTGAGGCCACTTTTGTAATACTGTGTGCAATTCTGGTCACCCTTCTCCAGGAAGTACATTGTTCAACTTGAGAGGGTTCAAGAAAGATATACAAAGAACAGTGCCTGGACTGCATAGTTTGAGTTATATCAAGAGACTGGAGGATGACCTTACGGGTTTATAATATCATGTCAGGCATCTTTATGGTGATTAGCCAAGGTCTTTTTCCAGCAATGGGGAGTCCTAAACCAGAGGGCAGAGGTTTAAGGTGAAAGGGGAAAGATTTAAAAGGGATTTAAGTGGCAATTATTTTTTTTTTAACACAAAGGGTGTTACATGTATGGAATGAGCTGTTAGAGCAAGTGGAGGAGGTTAGTACAATTGCAACATTTAAAAGGCATGTAGATGGGTACATGAATAGCAGGGGTTTACAGGGATACGGGCCAAATTGTGGCAAGTGGGCCTATATTAGTTTAGGGTATCTGGTTGCCATGGATGAATTGGGCCAAAGGGTCTACTTCCATGCTGTGTCACTCGATGACTTCATTGTGTTTAACCCTACAAATGTAAACCTTCAGCAGAGAAGAGGGAAATGCAAAAGTAATCGAGACACCCAACATCAAGATAAATAACTCCCACTACCAAATCAGACACAAGAGCTAGCTAGCCATTCGATTCAAACTTTCAAAGCTGATTTTATTCCTGGCCATTGACTCATTCAGGTTCAGGCCACAGCGTTTACTCATTGTTCAACAGTCAATATCAAAGAAGCAGAGTCGAAATATGTCAGACCTCCAAGAAAGTATCAATTTTGAGCCCCAGCTTATGTTAACTGATGTTATAGACGCACAAACGGCTCTTTGTCATTTTTGATCTCTATTTAGTGACTGCTACAGTAAAGCATTTACAAACATGGAGTGATTGATATCCATTTAATGCCCATCAATACTCACCATACAGGATCATGAAGACTGACCTCTGGGGAAGAGGAAGTGTATGAGTACCAGCACTGAAACTATACCTCAACTAAGTTCCTTCAAGAAACAATTGCAGACAAAACAAAAACTGGAAGTTATCAATCAAATTACAAGCAAATTCAGACATTCATCTTCTAAAGATAGACAGTAAATAACTCCTTTTTTGCATCAGTTGCATGCCTACCTCAATGTTAAGACTGTATTTGTCCAGTGGCTAGTTTTCAACCCATCAACAGGATTTGTGATTTAATTTTAAACAAACTTGAAAATATTTCCTGAAGGCTACTGGCAACAGGCACAAGGTAGATAGAATGGGGTTTAAGAATCATAGAATCCCTACAGTGTGGCAACAGGCCATTCGGCCCAACACTGATCACAAAGGATTAAATTTGCATCACGCAAGCAAATATTCTCCCTGCTTTTAGAGGCACACACTATGTGCCAAACTTTTACTGTATTCCATATGGTATGACTAAAGCTGAACCATACCATGTGCTATAAACAAATAGTTCCTAGGTATTCAGCCACACCTAGAGGACACAAATTTCATTTAAATTCCATGGTGAAAGCATGTCATCCGGCAGACAAAACAAAGATCAAGTTCCTTTCGTACAGTGAACTGTCAAGGCAGCAGCTGGCAAGTCCAGCTGTAGAAGCATCTGATTTAAGAGTATTAGGAGCGGAGGAACAAACTCCCAGAATGTGTTATTCAGTCCACTGTTTGGTAACTATTGGAATAGTTTGCACTGCACATGCTGAAAGTGTGTCAACTTGGGAGGTGAAGAATTACAATTTGAACCAGCATCCACAGAAAACTAGGCATGGAAGAAAATAAATCGAAATATACTAATGTTCAATTTAGCTTTTAGTTCAGGTTAACACATAAATCCTCCAATGCCCTACTGCACAAGTCTGCTTCAGCCTGGCTCATCTTGCCAAGTTGGACTTCTCAAAAAGCATGTAGAAATGGCAATACCATGAGAACAGCAACTTTTCTCAACTTGAAACATTAGGTTTGTCTCAGACTTCTTCAATTCGACAGTTCTGTGCAAAACTGGATTTGAACATCCTCTGCATAACCCAATGTGAGACTGTACAATTTCATTTTAAAAGCACACCATCTCATTGTACAAACAAATTAGACTGAAATTTTACTTTTGAAGTTACATCAAAAAGCTCAGGTTCTGGGTGAAACAGATCAAAATTTGCTTCACAATTTGCCTCAGAGAGACAAGTTCATCTTAATTAACTAAACATTTAACACTCATATCTCAGATGATTAAAATCTTCTTGCCAGGACGCAGGTGCAAAGTTTCTTTCCTCTTGTGGAAGAATGACAAATGAGGAGTCAATGTTTAAAATTAAAGGGTGGCCCATTTAAGGCAGACAGGGTCAAAAAGGGGTTGAAGAAAATACAAAGGATATTGTGGTCAGCAGGCACACGACGTCATCAGATCAAGCACAATCTTACTGAATTGTGAAGCAGGCTCAAGCAACCAAGTGCACATCAGATCAAGACATTTGGTGAGGTTTGTCATTCTTGTGAAAAAGGGCTTTCACTCCTCCTCTTGAGGCCTACGTATTACCCTCATTAACCACAAAGGTAACTCCATTAGGCATCCACGTGTTCAAAATTCCAACCGGCTCTGGATGCTGACCATGGGGGAATTGTGAAAAATCGATCCAGGAGTTTGCTGTATTCTCTTGTGACAGGCAGCAACACTCCTGCACCACTGATAAATTCTTAGCACATGAGCAGGACACAGTCTTTTAAGAACACCAGTGACCGACCAGTCACTCAACATGAAGAATGCTTCCCAACAATGAGTGCACATCTAACACAGTACTGCAGAGATGCAGTACTCTGTGTTCTGTCTGTATCAAGACAAACAGCCTGAACCAGGGTGACACTGCAGATGCCATTTACCTTTGTTGACCAAATTGAGTATGGAAATCTGACCGGGGCTGCTTATATGTTTCTCTATTCAAATCAGCTACTGCAGAAAAGCTAGGATGAAATTAATGGTGTCAGTGGTCACACAGCCTGTGGAAGGTGAGGCCCTGGGATGGGAAAATGCCAAAGTAGTGTGATTCTGCATCACCCATTACAGAAGTGTTTTCTAAGTTCATGAAATGCACTAAAATTGACTATGATGCAAGAGCAACACAGGAATCAAGCACGTCAAAATCAAGTTTCAGCAATGGTTGAAAAACACTACTTCATGGAATGAAAAGATTTTGGGTCTGCAAAGAAACAGCTATATTCTTTCAGCTGCAGTGCATTGTTTGGACTTATTCCTATTTTGAAATTTCAAGAACAGGATCATTTAACTGTCTGGCTCTTTTAATAAAATCTCTTTCAGACGATTATGAAACATGATCATGGAAATGGTTAAAGAACGACAACACGAGGAACACAATTGATTTTGCTTTCTACAGATGACTGCGGTATTACCTTCCTTCCTCGTTCACCTCATGGTAACTGTATAGACACATGCAATTTATACGTTACAAGAATTTGGTGTTGATCACCGTTTGACAGCAGTTTCACCTCAGCTCCGAAGGGAACTGCAAATATCAACATGATCCATAACAAAGCAATCCACAAGATGCATTGGACTTCTGACTCAAAAAAAATCAATGCAACACAACTTCTCACCAACCTTCTCACTGCTTGTCGATCCCAATCTCATTCTCATCACCTTTCTTGGCTAGGAGCATTTTCTCAAGGAGAGAGAGAGTAATTAAGTTCCATAATTTAAGTCATAGATCATGATTCAGAGATGCAAGTCAACCCACTTTAAGTGGGCTACATAACAACTATAGGAAACCAACGGGAGAATAAGAAGAATAAAACAAAGATGGACTTCATTGAGTCCACTGCAGGCCCATTGAAAATGCACAAGTTTATTAACACCGAGTAAAAAATACTTAAGGTTCAGATTCCAGCACAAACATCAGTAAAACTTACCGGTGTTAGACACATTCTTTAATGCATTCATTTAAAATAATAGTACATGGGTTTAACAGTTTACACGTCATTTCAATTAAGAAAAAGCACCAAATAAAAGGAGCTATTTTTTTTTTTTATCATTTTTATTCAGTAGGTTTCTCTTGTGCCAGAAATGGCAAGGGCAGCAAAATTACAGTTGGTTGTTAAAACATCCGTATGCAACAATAACCACCTGACTCAATGACCCAACTGTGACCTGCTCATGTCCTTTACACTCCAACAGGGCCAGGAGGAATCTGTGAGGTCAGAGGAGGAATGTCACAAGCGTTAACAACAAGCTGTCTGTCGATAAAAAGAGGAGCAGGGGTGGGGGGGGGGTGGAAAGAGAACATTACAATAATCAGGGTACACAGTAAAACATTGCCATATCATGACTGAAGGACTTCTTCTTCAAGACCTCACCACAATGGAAGGCAAAGGAGTGGATTAAATGAAGGTCTGATGCAGTAAAATGCTTATGTAGTGGCCCATAATTTGTAACGAAGAGACAACCTCCCTCCATGCCAAATGACTAGCAAACATGGCCTGAATTTTGGGTGGGGTGGGGGTCAGGAGCAAAAGAAACGCGAATAACGTGACTGGTGTGCGTTACAAATGGCACTGATTCAAGAGAGGAGGGGGGAGGGGGCCAGTTTGGGCCTCTCTCTTACAAGATATAAAGGCTACGCTATCTTAACTAAGCAGGAATTGGATTCTTGCTTCACTGCACTGATTTTAATTCACTTTGTCCTGGAATATATACAGATTGTTGGTTGTGGCTACAGCAATGATGTTCTCCTTAGGATGCCAGGCCGTGTGCAGGATCTTCTTGTTGAAGTCCAGACTGTCAACACTAATCTCGTCCTTCTTCCTCTTGCCTCCTGAGCACACCCTGCGTGGCTTCAGGATGGCCCGTGGTTTGCTGTTCTCTCTGGACGCCTCTAGCGTAATGTCCCGTTTTGTGTTTCTGTCGAACATTCTGAAGAAATTGTTGTACGACCCAGTCATGACAACACTGGAAGGGTTAAGAAAAAGAACAACTATAAGCAAGAGAACAGGCATTTTTAAAATACAAAACATGGAATGCTTCTGCAATCTGAAATGTTTGCTTGGCACCTTGGTACAACATCGTACACTGCTCTGCCAGGCATTTCATCCTTGCAAATTTCAGCAATTTCTCCACGATAACATTGGGTTTGGTCATTGGCCAGGCAGTGACTGCACCAGTCCCCCTCTCAAACAAGCCAGTTAGCCAATTTAGACAACATCATCTGTTGCCCATTCTACAATCAAGTTACCAGGGTCTTGTGGTGTCTTGGTAATGTCCCTAACTATGAGCCAGGAGGCCCAGGGTTAAGTCCCACCTGCTCCCAAGGTAAGCAATAACATCTCTGAACAGGTTGATTCAAAACCCTAAGGCTGTTACCACATCAAGGGCACAGCACAGCTTCCACCATGTTTTTCACATCACTGTCCTAAATGATGACATCACTTTAAGAGAAACCTTGTTAAGAGTACTGTTTTCAAACATAAGCAATATTTCAACAAAAACAGGATCGAGATGCTTTTGTACAATGGCTTCTAATAAAATGAAAGCAGTGCATGTGCCCTAGACTTAGGGTACAGGCAAACAATCACGACGAGAATTCCTGGACTGAAATGATTAAGTTAAATTCTGCTCCCAAACTGTGTTACATTCAAGTCATCCTCCCAAATGAGGCCAACCAGCAGGACTTGACCGTAGTGCTGCACAGCAAAACTAGAACTTAATGAACAATCATCAACTCGAGATGACAATATGCCTGCCTGCCCCATTCTTGCAATAATTAGATATCAAGTCAAACCTACCTCCCCCGATGCCAAATGTGGAACAAACCACCCCACACAAAAATCTGGGTAGTCACTCCTACTATTTCCCACCCGAGACCAAGGCTCGAAATCAGTGGGGCTTGAGCCCAGCATCAACAGGTTCAGAAGAAAACAGTCTGGCTCCCCCGTAGCAGATACAAAGCTCGTACTCACCCACCAGCCAATATGCAGAATTGACCTGTTAACCTCCACAAACACTATTAACAATGTAGCAATATTTCTCTGGAGGCGATTGGCACAATTACACTGTTGGAATCAGCAACGACCACAGATAGAAAGGATCGCACAATCCAGTGGGGACCACTTTGCAGACTTCTCCAAAGCCCACTACAGAGATTTAAGGCCGTAAAGCTGTCCTCACCAAGGCTAGATTATCAATAATGCTCCATAGAACAAAAGACCTGTGAGGCTCAAGGGTTAGCTGACCAAGTCCCGAAAGGAGCACAAAGTTGGTTTCAACTCTCCAGTGACAGAATTGTCAATACCAGAGCCAAATTAAACTGGGGTATATAGTGACCAGCTGTTCTTACACGGCAAAACACACAAAACCTAGATATGTATTGTGCAAACTGGTGCTGAGCACTGGTTCAAACTGTACCTGCAACACATGCATAAAGAAATCATCTGTCCCATGATACCGTACAGAGGCCACACAGTGTTAGCAGCATTAGGGACTGAACCAGAGGAAAATTAACAGTTGAAGATGTCATTGTAGAAGAATCAGCTGTACCTATCACAACCATTCCAACAACATTCGAACTTGTCAAAAATACAGTCGTTTTCATATAGCGAGCAGAGTTTGCTTCGGAGGTATTCGTGCACCTGCAAGAATGAACAGTGAATTAGTACTGACACAGACAGGTTGTACTGAGTGAATAGCAAACTGAGGATACAACCAAGGCAAAGCTATTTCTCTGAACTAGAGCACTGTCTAAACCCTTAAAAAAGATGCAGATTTGGTGCAAGTGACAAAGCCAAGTGTCGAATTTCGAAATGAATTATCTTTCCAGGAGACTGGTACCAAAGTTGAATCCATTAGCAGCAACATCATTACAATTCTGTTTGCAAGCTTTTCTCCTCTACTTCCGCTTGTGTGACACACAGTTGCTTGTCAGTCAACATCAACAAAACCATGTTTTGTTCCTCAGGTTACAGCTGAGAACTGCTGTCCACTTGTCAGAATACACTGTAACATCCACATCAATTTGTTAAATTTGGATGTTGTCAATAATTACCAACGACCCTCTCCAATTCAGCACTTGTCTCTGATGAAAATTCCTGCCTCTTTGACCACCACTGAACGAGTGCTTTGTGGGAATACCATCACGGAGACTCCAGCACTTCAAGCCAGCAGCAGAATTACAAGCATGCAATAGACGCTGGCCTTCCCAGTGATGCTCTCAACCCATGAATAAAACATCAAAACCAAATTGTTTCAGTATCACCATTTCAATCCTGCACTATGCTTCCTATTGCTCAAACGCAATTATGAAGAAAAAAAATCAAAGTGTTTAAGGCAAACAGGGAAGAAAAATCAATGTGATGCAACAGATACAGTAAAATCCCAGGCATGTACAAAACTGAAGTGGTGGACCCAACGTTGATTGAAAAAAATCATCCTGAAACTCGGGTTCAAAGCTGGTACTACATTATATTTATACAGCTTTACAAGAATCTGACAGCTTGACAACAGAACCCAGGCAGGATGTTCACACTCAACTCAGTTACTGTCAGTTTTATCTGTCCAACACCACCCTTGTAATTCTTTGGTAATACATCATTTCAACGTATTGGACATGTGGAAGTAAACCTGGTTGAGTTGGTAACATCCTCATCTGGGCAGAAGAATTAGTCAGTTCAGAAGCTACCATCTTCAGTTAAGGTTGCGATGTTCTCTGAGGCCTTGGTTACACCACTCAGAAAAAGTAGGCAGGCATGAGCAACAATACAGGACGAGGGAGTGCAGTATGCATTTATGAGACTCAGTTTAACTTTGGATTGCATAAACCAGGTGTATCACTACAAGAACTTGGCAAGTAAAGACTTCATCAAACTATCTGGAACAACAGGGGCGAAGTTGGATCATCTTCCATAAAATTAGAACCCGACCCTTCGGGAATGTTATTCAGAAACTCACAGAGAAACAGTGATCCAAGTTTGGAATTCTCTTTTACACATAGCAGTTGATGCTGTATGAACCGTAAATTTCAAGATAATAGGATTTTCATTACCCAAAAGGGGATTACAGCACCTTGCACAGATGAACCAATGCAAATTAGCCTATCTCAATTCATGGCTGAACAAGTTTGTGGGGTAAATTCTGTTTCTATGCTTTGTGGTCAGTTCATGCAATTAAGGTCTTGCAATTTTTCTGGGATTTTATTCCTTGGAATACATGGGGTGCACTCCAGTTAAATACTCTGTATGTAGATACAAAGAAACTCGATAAGGCAATGTACTATGCAAATGTTTCTGATTCAGGCTTTGAGCAATCATCCAAACATGGAAGATCTTGCGGTGCATTGCTGGAGTCCCTACTTGTGAGTCAGGAGGCTTAGTTCAAGTCTCACTTGCTGTCGAGTTGCATAACAATATCTCCGAACTGGTAGATTCAAAATTATTTTTAAAAAAAAACACCCAGAAGGAAGAACAATCATCAAGACCCACATGTTGAACATCAAGTTTAAAAACAAACTGCTGAGCTGCCATATTCCACTTGCACAATCAAATGCATTTGGCTCAACACCATTTATCCAGAAGTGCCTCTGTGCAGGATAGGTGAATACAAGTCAGCCCACATTCACATGAAGAGGATGCTGAACTGAAGGCACACATATGTGCAAAGGAAGTTAAACAACTCACTTTCAGGTTCTGCAATCACTTTGAACTATTTCTTCTGCAATCAGGCTTGCAGAACCAAGTGGCCTGAATGTGTCATTAGTTAGGAGTTTCAGTTGGTATATGGATATGCATGGAAAACAATCACATGATTTTTCCAAGTACTTGTGTTCTGATGCACTGTTAATACACTCAAGTCATTTTTAACTTTTGGTGCATCTGACCTGCAAGTGTTCGACACTATCACAGGGTACGTGATGTGTTTAATTTCTGTTGCATCCTCACCTTGGCGATAACAAAATAAAAGCATGTCTTCATTTACTTCCATTTCATGACCACTGGGGAAACCTCAAAAGCATGTGATAGACCGATAACTACTTTTGTAATGGTTGTCACTGTTGTATTGTAAGAAACACAGCAGCCATGTACTTAGTAGACTCATACAAGTAACAATGTTATAGTAATCAGATGATCAGTTCTTTTGTGACATTGATGAGGGATGCACAGTGAGCAAGACACTAAGAATTTATTCGACATTGTGCTATGGGACTTCTTAGATCTAACTTGAACAGTTTAACATGCAATGAGAAAGATGACAACCCCAACAGTGCAGCACTCTCTCAGTCCTTCACTTGAGTGTTAACTTCCATTTTTGTCCTCAAGCCCTGGAGTTGGATTGCAGTTATAAACTTTTGACTAAGAGGTGACAAACTGAACCACAGCTGATAACAGCACGCACTGCTAAATAACATCACAATCTCTCAGGAAATACACATGAAATGAAGCAATAGGACCCAGTGTACCTGGTATGTCTCCACAGGTCTGCTTTCCATATTTAAATCCCAGATTTTAACTGATAGGTAATCTCGCGTCATCATGTAGCGACCACTGTGACTGAATTTGACATCTGATATTGAAGAAATTATTTCTGAGAAAAAGGACCTGTTACTGGGATCTTCAGGTTCTTCAAACACTGTAGATCAAAATCAAAAGTTCAGATATAAAACACATCGAGTTAACTCTTCCATTCTTGTTCCATTTGTCCATACTGAACAAAATTTTGCCTGATTTCTACAATATGTTCAGCATTACTTTTTCAGCAGAATTATGTTTAAGTCTTACTCCTAGCTTCGGCACTGAAAGGCACACTATTTTTGCAAGCAATTACAGTACAAGAAGCCAGTTCTGAATAAGCGTCACTGGACCAAAATATTTATTGTCATTTCTCTCCACAGATGCTGCCAGACCTGGTGAATTTTTCTAGCAATTTCTGTTTTTGTTTGTCATTTCCAGCATTCACAGTTCTTTTCATTTTTTAAAATAAAGTCATCTACCCTGGTCACAATATTGATGGCTAAAAGCACAGAATGATCTCAGATAATTTGCAGACATTCATAATTACATGGTGTGCTGTCATACTCCTGTGAATAAACTTACACTCTCTCATTTGTGAAACGGTCATTGTATTTTTACAAGTTATGATGTTGAAATCACGTAAAATAACAACATAAATTTCATTTGACAAGTAAATGTCAAAAGTATGAGTGTTCAGTATGGAATAATCAAGGTCGAATTGGTCATATGGTCAAAGAATGGAGAACCAAAGGGCACCAATTTCAGACAACTACAGAAAAGGAAACCTGCAAAAAAAAATTGTTTTAACACAGCAAGCGGTTAGAATCTGAAATGCACCAAATCCGATCTTGAAACATTTGATCATCGCTTTTAAAAGAGAATTCAAAATGCACCTGCAAAAAAAAAAATCACAGAGCTAAATGGTAAAGGTGAGAATGTCAAATTAACTCAGTAGCTTGAAGAGAGCCTGCACAGAGACAAAAGGTGAAAAGGTCCTGCAGTCATCCCAAGATTGCATAGCACTTCCTTCAAGTCAGATTTCTCTGAGCTCTCCACTCAAACATAGCAATTTTGGACTTCTTTGAGGAGTAAAACTGTAAACCAGCAAATTCATCCAGAATGAGGATGGGATGGAGCAAGTACACAATGGACAGAAGAAATTTCAGGGAGCTGCTCAAAAGAAAGGGAGTTGGCAAGATGGCAGTGTTTACAGGCATTTCAGTGGAATGAATCCTCATTGATCACACAGCAGAGAAAACCTCACCGTTGTCGGTAGCTTCTACTAGGAACATAGAGCTAAGGTAGGACAAACCAAAGACAAGGACGATTTAACACTTGGGACATGTTAGGGTTAAAGGAATCAAAGGGCATGAGAATGAAACATGAACAAGTCTGAGCTGGATGATCATCCATGATCATATTGAACAGGAGGATCTTTCATAGGCTGAATAGCCTACTCCAATGTTTCCATGACAGAAAAGTATAAATTAATTGGTTTGGGAAGACAAAGTAACTGAAGCTTGGCATGATTGCAAGACTGAAGGTGACAAAACAAGCTCCAGCTATGTTGTTTCACAGTGCAGTGGAGAAATCAAACTTGGGACCCTCAGGACAGCAAAGTTCAAGCAGAATGTGCTATACACAGCCATCAAGGAGGCCTCAAGTGATGTCATATACTAGTACAAAATAACCATGCCCTTGTCAGCAAAAAAGAAATTTGTTCCCTGTCGGGCCGATGAACAAGTAGTTTGATCATTATTGTTCCTTGCAAGCTGACTGCTTAAATAATACTAGTTACCAAAAAGTTATGGCTTCATTTTGCTGGCTTCCAACTTAAGTATTTCACTTTGATTGCTGCTAATGGAGTATTTACAAAATTCACTGAAGCATAAAGGTCTGAGTGGGACACTTACATTTGGCATGCTTGTCACACAAGGCAGCTGCTCGCATGTCACACAGTCGAATGGTTCCTTTGCTACTGCTGTATACAAATGTGTTGCACTGATTAGGGTGGAACTCCGCTGCTGTAATCACCTCAGTCAGCTCTTCCATGTTGGCAGGCTTGATATCTACAATATCTGAGATACAGGTCATCAAGGACAATAGTGGCATTCCCAAACAGTCAAAACAGCTTCAGACTGACATCAGGAGAAATTTCGTCTCTCTAAGTGTTGGGAGCTCCTTGCAACATAGAGGTGTAGGGGCAGGTTGTGGGGGCTGGGGAATCAAGGATTACAGGGAAAGGGCAGTCAAATGCCTCCTCCTGCTCCTATTTCTTATGATCCTGGTGGAAGGGTTGGCAAAGGTCCTCACAAATAAAGCATTTTAAATTACAGCTCAGAAAACAAGAATTCCCTCTTTTTTCAATGCAAATCAAAACATGCTCAAAATGCCCTCACGTTAAACATTTATTACCGTGATGGGTCATAATGGCAATTCATAACCATTTTTCAGCCGAAGGCCATCAACCATATCCTAGCCACCTCTGCATGTCACTCAATCCCTTTGCATTCATTGCTGCAGACTTGCTCCTTTGTAGCTGTCACTAACAACCATTAACAATTCGCATCTCAAGTGGCAGGCGTTTACATTTCCAACTAAACACACTCGAGTTTCAAATGTGTGTCTGTGAAGGCTGACCTCCACTTCTCAATGTAAAACACCAAGCAGAACAAAAGGATAGCCTTCGTCAACTTGGTGCAGCTTAATTTCATGGCCTGCTACTGCGATAATCAAAGTCTTATCGAGGCACAAGTAGTAAACTTCCTTCCAACTACATTTCTGAAACTGACATTGCCCTGTATTCACAAAAGCCTGACTCATTCAGTGGCTGCCCATCCCAAGACATGTCTACTTGTATTGTTATACCGTCACTCATCCATCAGAGCTCAACCTTCAAGTCAACACCCACAAATAGATCACTCCACAGTGACTACAATTGACTGTATCATCAAACGAAATGCATTGTCACACAGCATGTGTCATTGTTCTGCCTGCTGTGGCTTGATCAGGCAGGCTGCTGCTATGTAATATGCTACACTAAAAAGCAGTCTACGACTCATAGGAGTTGCCTGACTTGACTGAACTGTTTTGCCAGTGCAGAGAAAATGGAAAAGTTCGTTTCAGGTCCAGAAATAATGACTCATTTTTCAAAAAACCAAACTGTAGATTGCAGTTACGTGGCAAAGTCAGCCAAGTAGATGGCGAGCAATCTTTTTTGGGTGAGTAAAATGTAACATTATAATTTTCTGCCCATATGACAATTCTTTCATTTGTCCTCAAAATATTAATTCCTACTGTAATCAAATTCCCGAGGTTTCAAAACAATTGTGCTTCTCCAACCATACACAATCATTCATAACTATTTGCACACTTGTAGCAAACTCAATCAGCTGCGAATATGCTCAGCCAATCATGCAGAGCGATAGCTGGACAGCCAGAAAATTCTCCCCTCTCAAATTCCACCCCTCCACCTTATCACCCCACCTGACAAAGTAGAAGTGCCATATCATCAACTGCCTCAATCCAAGCTTAGAATTGAGTGCAAGACAGTTGTGGTCTGCACAGTTCAATTCAATTTGCATGTACAAACCATTTTTGGAAATAAGGTACAGAACAATACTTTGTACATTACACAAGGTCAGCTCTACATTCATGCTGCCAAAAATATCCTTGATTTAAAATCAATTCAAGTGCACATTAGTAAGGATACTAAAACTTCTGTCTGTGATTTCTAAATGCCACAGGTTAATCCTAAGGTCATCCGCTGATAAGTAAGTTTCATAGTCACTATTGACTGAAATAGAGTTTATGTGGTATGTATGTGCATTAGCAAATATCCTTCGCGGGCTTGCTTCAACCATTAAATCCATTGGTTTGAATACTGGAACCTAAAAGGGCAGAAACAAATATGTTAAACTCTGACCAATAAGGAAACAAACAATAAGGAAATAAGAAATGAGCAAGGCATGTCACTCTTAAAGCAATTCTTCTCCAACTTTTATTCCAAGAGGAAAAACAGCCAAGGTCATCCATGAGATAACTTTTCAAAGTAAGTATCAGCAACATAAAAGTAAACAAATACTGGCCACATCAGAAAGCTGGTTTTAGATTATGAAGGCCTTCTTAAAAAAAAGGGGGGGGGTCCTACTTTTGGACATACTTTCTTCCACACTTTCTGTACACAATTAATTACAGAAGTGTGGAATCATTTGTTACAGGCATCACTGACCTAAGACAGTGGATAAACATAGGGGGCAGGGCAGTTTTGAACTGCACAAATGAAAAATTGGTTCAGAAACTACAGTCTGCGTCTTTCTGTAAAGTGAACTACAAAAACGAAGTGAGAATGAAACACTAAATACAGACAACTACAAATCCAAACAAGAAACCATGAGGCAATTCTCAAAAACCCCACACATAGTCAAAAAGCACTTCTGTCTTGTCTATGAGCAATCAGAACATCAAAAACCTGCAGAACATAATGGATTTCTTTTTTAAACTGGAGTAAAGACACGCTAAAATTTAAAGTTTTTAGTGTTCTGACTGCCTGTGACAGGAGCGACTGGTTTTATTGATTAGTAACAAATTGCACATGATTGACTTATGGGTTTCCAGATCAACGGTATGAACTTTTGCTTTCTCTCAAAAGAAAGGCCATTATTTAGTTTGAACATCACCTTTATCACAAGCACAACATGCAAATAATTCTTGTCGCGTGCAAAATACATTTGTTAAAACTCAAAATACAGTTTGTAGAGTGCTCACCTTAAGTGTAGTGACTGTGGCAGGGTCCCTGTATCTACCATCCTCTTCCTTCAAGTTATAACCCTCTGGCCGTTTGTCTCTTTCACTAATTTTCCACAACTTTATTGTTTTGTCTAGAAAACAAAGTTGAATTCCATCAGAAAGTGCCCATGCGACTTATGTTTGGTTGACTCAAAATCAAGGTGGGATATTTTAACATTTATCCATTTGTGAAAATCAGTCTGCTTATTTTTTTGGGCAAGTGCACAAATTAAATCATTGGTGGCATGAAGCCCATATGGTAAGATGGACATCCTAAATTATTTGATAAACTTATTTAAATTCTTTTCTTAGAATGAACGATGGTGATATTTTACAGTGGCTGCAATAGAACACAGAATGAACAAGTTGATTGCTTCCAGCAATTAGCAGAACCAAAGCAAATTCATTACTCCTTGCATTGTATGAACATTCCAGTCTAGCCAACACAAAGCATCAGGAGAGATGTCTATCTCAGCCACTATGGAATGAATAAGACCATCGAAACCCATGTGGCTTGACAGGATGCAAATGGCTCCACTGTTAACGACAAAACACACTGCATTCTGAGAAGAAACATAAAACCACCTCATTATCTGCTTGCCTTAAACCAAAGCCTCAGTGACATGACTGGACGCCATTTGTTTCAATTGGCTTTAATGAAACAGCCTTACTGTCGTTCACTATTCTGGTTCGCAACACACAAACATTAGGCACCTACAAGCTGAAGTTAATACTGACCTTTTTGAGAGTTAATATGAACAAAGTCAGATTCTGAAAAGAAAGCTGTTTTTAAAATGTGAAGTGAACTACTTCAGAGCTTACAACTGCACCTTCCTCAGCAACTCAACAGGTGCCTGAGCTGCAACAAAGACTTGTCCAGAGCCAACTTCATGAAGTGCAACAGGATAGTGCGTGACTGATTCCTCAAATGACATTAACGGATACTACAATCAGTCCAAATATGCCCACCTGCCCGTGCTTGGCCCATTTCTCTCCAAACATTTCTTATTCATATGCTTACCAAATATCTTTTAAACACAGTAACAGTATCTGCATCCACCACTTCCTCATGAAGTTCATTCCACACACATACCCATGTAAAAAAAAATTGTCCATCGTGTCTTTTGTAATTCTTTGCCCTCTCACCTTAAAAATATGTCCCCAGACTTAATTCCTCCACGCTCAGGAAAAGGCACTTGCCATCATGATTTTATGATCTCATGATTTTGTATACCTGTCTGCGGTTACTCCTCAAACTCACCATTCCCAATGACATTCTGGTAAACGTCCTCTGAACATTCTTCACCTTATTAATATCCTTCCTTTAACAGGACAACCAGAACTGCACACGGTACACCACAAGAGGCCTCACCAATGTTCTGTGTAACCTCAACATAATGTCCCAACTCCTATACTCGATGGTCTGAGCAATGAAGGC
Source organism: Ginglymostoma cirratum (assembly GCA_024137785.1). NCBI lineage: Eukaryota > Metazoa > Chordata > Chondrichthyes > Orectolobiformes > Ginglymostomatidae > Ginglymostoma > Ginglymostoma cirratum. Next base: position 8,065,759 of record JAHRHZ010000003.1, read on the forward strand.
AAGCATGCTAAATGCCTTCTTAACCACCCTATCTACATGTGGTGCAAAGTTCCAAGAATTACGTACTGGAACCCCTAGATCTCTCTGTTCTCCAGTCTCACCCAAGATCCCTCTTCTAATTGGATAACTTGCTCTACCGAGTTCTGCTGTTGACTTGTTTTGCTGTTCGATTCATGTACAATTTTCTCTCATTCAAGTTTGTGGTGTGGCATTATTGATGATTCAATCGGTTCTTTCATCCTCTACATCTATTAGAGTTCTGGCAACCTAAAGTCTTGCCTCATCAGAAGTAGCTCCCTTGTTCCTTGTTACAAATGCGGTTAGCTATCTGTTTAAAATCAATGCTTTTTCTACCATTAACCCCCTTACTTCAGGATATTACTCACACAGGCAAACTGAATTGCCCATCTCTCATGACGCAGCAGGCTATAGAGGAATTACTTTCTCTCTCCCAGGAAATAGATTTTTTATGAATTAACCACCCTAGGGAAGAAGGGGCATATGTTGTTTTTAATTTTTTTGGAACACTTTATGGGATAAAAAGTTGATGATTCTTTAAAATCAATGAAGTTACTCAAGCTGTGAAGGGTGTATCAAACCTGCACCAGGTTAAAATTCAGGTGCAACAATGTAGACTAACTTAGCACGAAGAAACAAATAACATTTCCAATGACTGATGAAATTCACAAAGTAAACGTCTTTTTGATAAACATCAAACTGTTCAGATTAATGATGTGGAATTGTGTGGACAGATATTTCTAAATTCAACAACTGTATTTTTTTTGATGCGTCGTTAAATACATTTGTACCTTATGCCAGACTTTAAGAGATACCTGTAACAATTTTACTAAACTGGCTACATTATACATTTCAGAAGCCTACTGAACAATTGCATCATTTTGCAGGAGGTATTGCCAATGTATTCCAAGGAGTCACGATCTGCAGGGGTGACCTGGCAGCAGTGGAGGTGGGATGGTAGTCAAGCATGGTCGGGGTGGTAGTGTATAGCAGCAGAGGATTCAGTGCAGTGCAGGGAAGGTGATACCAGAGTTCATTTACTGACCAAAAATTGTACAGCAACAATGCTCATGCAACCATTCAATAATAACAGGATGAAAAACCGGCAAACAATGAACTTACCATTTGTCGAGAGCAGGAACTGTGCAGCATTTTGTTGGGGTAACCATCTTATTTTATTGATTTTTTCCTCAATTTCTAAACTTTTCAAATAGTCAAACTCAGGCTCATGGCTCTGAAACGTACTGTAAACATTATATTCACCTCTGCAATGAGGCTGACTTTTGTTCTGAAACAAATAACAGAATGACAACAATATCACTCAAACTATGATTTGAAGCAACTAGGATGGCAAAATCATACAAAATAATTGGTTACAGAAATTGGTTTGATTTTGTTGGGAGCTCTTCTACGCTTGATTTGCCAACAGATTTTCACAGCACCTGTGATTCAGGTGGTTTTGGATCTCACAGTACAGCTGAATGATCAACAGGCTATCCTGAACAACACTTCTTCGCAAAAAAAAAATGTACTGCAGTGCTTCTGTGAAATTCTACGTCATTTTTGATACCAGTTCACAGAACAGCCAAGAGGTTTCATTAGCTGAAAAAAAGCACTTCAACATAAAGTGAAAGTTATCAGCAGTCCTACTGAGACTCTGATCAGAATTTTTTTTTCTGTCCTACATTAGGAAATAGAACTCTGATTCTAAATCCAATCTATGCACACTTCACACGTGTGAAAACATGTCCTGTGTTCACAATGCCACTTAGAGGTATTAGAGACTTCCAAGCAGCGTGAAACATTAGAGCTATCCTGCTGCCTCCTGGCATAGTCTGACACAAGAGCTGAACAATAAACAAACTGAAGCTCCACTTAGTGAACTAAGAATATACATGCTTACATCATCACTCATACGCTGCCGTACCAAGATTTGCAACAAGTAGCTTTTTGTACTTCCAAAAGCAAGGCGCAGCAGTCAGTGGGGACACGAATGATTCCATTTCCACTCATCTGTCTGACATCTCCTAATTCACAACTTGAATTTAACTGCCCGTTGCCAAACATGATTAATGTGTGGTCCATCTGGATCCAGATACATTGCAATCAACACATCAAGAAACATGGGAACAGCAACAGAAATTCCTTTTACAACACAGACAAATGAAGCAATTCAACAGCTCAACTTGATTTCCAATTAAAGGGAGGAGAGACCAAATGATAATGTAGCTAATGAGATTACCACTCATTTGCACGTACACAACATGTTTCACTTGCACAGTGATACAAACTGCACAACATTTGGGTGAAAAAAAAAAATCCATAGATGAGACAAGTACAGCAGTTCCATCTGTGGATGCACTCTCATTATCACTTCAGTTTCACACCCACTCATCAGGACAAAATTAGCTTTCAATTTTGTTGAAACAATCAGGTGAAATTGCATGGAACATGTTGGAAATTAGCCTTCACAATTTACTTTTCCAGGTGAATCAATATGGATGAAATACAGAGGGAAATAATGTTGGACAATTTCGTCATCTGCCAGTAAACTGGTTAAGCAAAAACAAACTTGGGAAACAGAAACCAGTTCTACAGGATATACAGTATGTCCTTTCTCAGCAATATACAAGAAGCACAAGTAGGCAGTCCTGACTGTAACTAGTGATGGCAGGCAAACTAGAGCAGAGAAGTCAATTGCTGGCATTCAGCAAGATAGCTATCATTGAAAAAGACCCAACGCAAAACAAGGAAGAAAGTAATAATTTGGAAACACCTAATGAGGTGGGAGGGAATGAGGCGAGATAAACAAACAAAAACTCAAGACAACATTAGCCCACTACAAATTGATAGATGAGCAAAAAAAAAGCAACCAACTTCAAATCACAGTAATAGGAACAGACCATGGTGGTTTATTTCCAGTCTAAAAGGTACAACGTACATTTAACTTGTACAGAATCTTGCTCAGGCCACACTTAACATACACCTGCTCTTGATATTGCCAAGGTGTAACAGCAATTAATTTAGTACAAAAACATTCATAAGGATAATCCGAGAATTAAAATAACAGTGCTTTTCGGAAGGCTTGAACAACTTAAGGCACTTCCCTCTCGATCAAAGAACTTGAAGAGATCTAATCAAGGTCTCTCTACTTATCAAGTTCAATGGAGCCAGACAAATTCAGAATTTGGATTTCAGAAGTGATCTCTTTCAGAGTGCTGACAAGGTGGAAGGCAGTGACACATGGAGGAGTTGGACATGGTTAACATCCATGCATGTAGGGCAAGCAAGGTAAGTACACAAGCGAGAAAAGCTTCCACAAGTTATAGGTTCTCGATGAATTGAGCATGGCAAGTGACATGCGGAACATAAAACCCTGGTCTAACACTTAATCTACGCTTAATCTAAACATAAAATTTTCCCTCCCGTGTATTGTTCCCAACATACCAAAATAAGCAGGGTAACAATACTGGATCACTGGGTTGTTACCAATACTCCACTAGAGCCCATCTAACACCAGCAAAATGCACACAAGTCCACAACACTTGCTTACGTGTGGCAGAGATAACACTCACCTCTTGCTCCTGCTGGAATATGACAACTCTACCCCCCTTGTCCCCAGTTGCGAGTAGTTCTCCAGAGTGGTTGAATTCTACCGTGGAAATAATATCAGCTGTGAAGAACAAAAAAAAAATTTAAAACTCATTAGAATCAAAGCAGTTATTTCAACTTCAGCAAAACAAAATGCATGAAAATTGTTTCTCCATTTGAGTACCATACAACACTAATAAATGTAGTTTCGACATACATGTCACATCAAAAAAATGATGCTCTGAAACACACTTGCCCATAACCTTATTCTGCAAATCTTCAGCATAATTTTGTTTGGAACCCGTGATCTCTATTTATTGAAGGAGACATAAATATAATCCACCTACATTCGTTTGGAATACCATTATTACTGCGTTTGCAATATAACAATACATATAATGTGCAATACCCCTAACTGACAATCTAATTTGAGTCATTTTCAGATTATCTTTTCAGGCACAGGGAGTAGTGCATAGCTGTCACAAACACAGACCAACTTGCACTTCAGATCTTCCACATACTAAAGATCTTTTTATAGAAAAGGGTGTCATCAACTCCAATCAACAGACCTTTTGTTTCAATCTTGGCTCTGTCATTGAATTTTGCCTCAGAAGGTCATAAATTCAACACTACGTTGGAGTTGTGTGTCACAAAACATTCCATTGACACAGCCATCAAACGGGGAAATTATAAATCAAGGACCAGTATGTTTTTTTTAAAAAGGTAAACATGAAACAGTGCTTCAGGATCTTCCAAATATCTTCAATTGTACCTAGAATGTATCCTTGAACCAACGATCACTCTATCAGATTTTTCAAGTGTATTTGAGGGGCTTTGCCACACACAAATTTCATCTTAGCCATATTAACAGAAGGACCTAAATTTCAGAAATAGATGATCAAATTGTGAAACACTTCCAGACTTGGAGACCTTATGACAATCATTACCGGAATGCAATCTCTTTCTGGAACATCACAGGACATACAAACAACAGATTTAATTTTTCAGCTGCACTGTGTCAGGACTCCAAGCTCCCTTGGAGGCCTAAGACACAAAAAGAATGACTTCAGCACTCTTGCACAGTAAGTAAAACGCCATCATCATGCAAATGGAGACAAAGAAGGAGTCTCAATCAGAATCTAGGCAAGCTTTCCTGTTACATATGACAGCTTCAAGTGCTCAAAAAGGCTTGGGCCCTTCAGAAGCATCCATTACATTTGCATTAATTTTAACAATAGAGAGATTGAGATTTTTCCATCACCTTGTAACTGATTATTCAGATTTATACTGGTAAACACGCATGTTCAGCTATCAAATGCACAGATCAAACTGCCAGGAAGCAGAAGCAAAATCCTAGGCAAGTTTACAGATGAAGCACAAAACATGTTGTTTGACCGTGCAACAGGCCCTAAAGCAGGCACAGCAATTCCCTGTCCATCCTGAGCCATGAATCTTTTCCTGCCCATCTTGCATTATGTCGTAGGGGATACAGTCAGTACTCAATTCAAGCAAGTTCATCATCCAAGTCAGAATTATATAGCACAGAACAAGCCCTTCGGCACAATTCGTCCATACTGATGGAGTTTCCTCAATTCTCTATGTCTGGCAGCATCTCTTAGAGAAAGAAACAGCCTTAACTTTTCAACTGCAGTATGACTTCTTCGAAAGAGTGTTGAATCCCAATACCCAAGACCAGAATTTGAAGCAGACATTTGTCAACACCAGCGGAGGCATTGCCAGGTAACCCAAGAACTCAGACAAAGAAACCTTCAAAAGACAGAATCTCATCCGCAGCAAAATTAAATCAAACGTCACTACCCACAGCTAATGCTACCCACTCAAACTATTTTTGTTATTACATAACACAGCTCGATCATTTTTCTGTCAGATCAGAGGAAATACCTCCACTCAAATGGGAAATCAACAATTCTCACCCCTTCATCATCATCATTTGGACTTATGAAGAACTGAGGAGCAACCACGACAACTGAAAACAGTGAACTCAGCTTTCGAAGTACTTTTCACCTTGATATTCACCTTTTTGCTGCTGATCTTCAGGTCTAAGAACAGCACACATCAACTTGTTCCCACACATTCCTACAAATATATCCCTGACACACAGCTAATTCTGAGCTTCATTCCTCCAAAGTGTTTGGGAAGCCGATGGAGACCTCAAAACTACTCCAATTTCCTTCTGGTATTTGAACTAATTATCGATGCTGCCCTCATCCAAAAATGAAACCAAGACATAGAACATTTCTTGCAAACAAATTCTACCTTGGTATTTTCACCTCGGCTTCAGCTAGCTTTGGAGTGAATACTTTGAAAGCTATCCTATTTCGAAACAAGGCACTGACAAACTTTTCAGTTTCCAGATAATGCAAGAGTCCTTGATAACTAAACATATGTTACACAGCAGATGGTAGCCCCTGGCAACTCCGCACATGTTATGAAGCAAGTTCCTTCGTAGTGTGGGATGTGAATTCTGCACTCTATCATATTCTTTTCCTAGTTGTTCAGAAAGAACTTGTCCAACTGATTAGGGTAGAAAAAAAACTGCAGGTGCTGGAATCCAAAGTAGACAAATAGGAGTTCAGAAGCAGACAGCAAGCCAGGCAGGCATCTGGTGGAAAGGACAAGTCAACGTTTCGGGTATTACCGTTCTTCAGGACTGTGCTGGTCCATTACCCTGACCCATCACTGCAAGGTTATCCTAACAGTCAAAATTCAAGTTGATCAATGTACGATTGCTGTTGCCTGTTTAAAACCACTTGGTTCCTGAAAACCTTGAAAACGTGTCATTTCAGATCTTGTCTTGTCCTGTAAATTATTTTTCCGTATGGAAGGCCAAAAAATAAACCACCTACAAGTTCAGGTCATCAAAGAATAAGAGTACTGCACTTTTAAAAATCTAAAATATCTATTAAAGTAAACAAACTAATCACGTAGGTCACTGTTACTTGAGCCACCCATTTGGGTGCACCTATTATCAGACAACAATTGGTAACTCATCTTGGACTATTCTGATTCTCAGGTCCGTCCTGTTGCAATGTCAATTAAGACTGGCAGAAGGTGCATCATTCTTTACAGCTCTTGAACTTGAGCCACCATGGGACATATCACTGCATTTGCACAGCTCTTCAGAGTTGCAATCTCTCTTCAGATTCATGCTCAAAGCGGATCATTCGCAGCTCAATATTACAAGCACAGCTTGACATTCTAATTCCTGCGGCATTCGGAATCCAACCACACTGACTGTAAACCAGTTTCAGTGAACAATATAGGAACCAAGAGTTAAGTCAAGACACAAGCCTTACAATGTTTCTGAGATCCTGGTCATCACAAAGGTATTTCTTTTTACTCTATTCAATCTCCAATGTCACATCACTTCATGATGTTGACAAGTCTGAAACCTCTTTCCTGTACAACATTTCAGGACATGAATGTATCAAGCAATCTGCTAACTCAAACTGATTAATACCAAAAAGGTACTCGTCCTCCAACTAAGATTTTAGATTAAGTTTTTAAAAAAAAGAGATTAGCAAACTGAAATACTTATGACCTCCACCAACAGCCAACCTTTGTGACAACCACACCCCACTGGTATTTTTAAGTGCAGAGAGAAATGTATCAATCAGCAGAGATTGTTTGTAAAAGTTGTATCTCACACACTAGTGAAAAGCATCCCTCCTGGATCAGAATCATAATCCACACAAATCTGCTCACCATGTTGTTGCAAAATCAGAGACTGGATTAAAACTAGATACATTTCTTGAATATTATTTGCCAATAAGTTTGGGAGATATTACCTAGACCAAAATTTCTTTCATCATCCCAACAGAACCACAATAAATGCAACCTAAATGCTAAATTAAAAACAAAATTGACCTTGGTCTTGGGAACAGCAATTTTGCTCAAATACTAAATATGCTGCTTGAATTTTTACATATGCAAAATTTCTGTGCAATGTTCCACCCAGTTGCTGTAACACGCGACACAAACAAGCACTTCCCAACGTTTATTAACATGGAACTATGTATAGAACATATACTTGACTTAATTGTTGCAAACATACATTGAAAGGCAACGACTGAATGGTGAAGTCCCTTTGCGCACCAAAATCAGATCTGAAATTTCAATACAAATTTAAGAATTTGAGCTTAACTTAGGGCGGCACGGTGGCACAGCGGTTAGCACTGCTACCTCACAGCACCAGGGACCTGGATTCGATTCCACCCTCGGGCGACTGTCTGTGTGGAGTTTGCATATTCTCCCTGTGTCTGCGTGGGTTTCCTCCGGGTGCTCCGGTTTCCTCCCACAGTCCAAAGATGTGCAGGCTAGGTTGTTTGGTCGTGCTAAATTGCCTGTCGTGTTCAGGGAGGTGTAGATTAGGTGTGTTATCGGGGGATCAGTCTGGGTGGGATGCTCTGAGGTTCGGTGTGGACTTGTTGGGCCGAAGGGCCTGTTTCCACACTGCAGGGATTCTAATTCTAATTCTAATTCTAATTTGCGTCACGTACTTGACACAACTTTTGACACTTCAATAGCAATGAACCGCTTGAGTAGGACTATCATCCTCTTCCTGTGGCTGTGAACTATGCTAGTGTCCATTATAAATCACAGGAGGCCATGGCCGAGTGGTGCTATCATTGGGCTGTTAATCCACAGACGCAACTCGTTCTGGGGACCCAGATTTGAATCCTACCACTGCAGTTGGTGGCATGTGAGATGAAGGGAAATCCTGAATTAAACAGCCTAATGATGACTATGAGTCCATTGTCATGTGCTAGGAAAAACCCATTTGGATCATTAATGTCCTTTAAGGGAAGGAAACTGCCATCTTTACCTAGTCAGGCATCCAAGTGACTCCATAGCACAGCAATGTGGTTGACGTTTGCAGTTAGGGATAGCTAATGAATGCTGGGCTGGCCAGTGATACCCTCATCATGAACTACTACTGACAGACTAATATATATCAGGCTGATAATGATGTGATTGGACATAGCCAGCATGCACTGGCAAATCAAAAACTGGGTTTGATGAATGGGAGATTTTTTGAAGATGTTACAAAAAAGTCGATAAACACCAGTCTATGCAGCTAGATTACTTGCTTTTCAGAAGCCCTTTGAGTAAGTCCCCAATGGTGGGGTGGTTGGTTGTAAAATGTTAAGCATATGGGGTAGAAGGCAATGTGCTGGATGAATTCATAATTGACTAACAGCCAGAAAACAGCAACTGAAAATAACTGCATCCTTTTCACTCTAGCAGGCTGTGTCTAATAGGGGTACTGCAAATATCAGTACTGGAGCTGAAGGTGTTCACAATATTTCCAATGATTTGGAATTAGGGACCAAATGTTATATTTCCAAATTTGCATATGACACAATGCTAAGTGGGACTGAGCCCCAAAGAAGATCCATTCTGGATTTGCAATATTAACTCTGGCTGCTCTCCATAGATGCTGCCAGTCCATGTGAAATCTTGCCAGCACTTGACGTTTTTCATCATAAAAATGTATGCTGTGACAATGACGTGAAGTGGCTTCAAGTGAATTTGGATAGGCTTTGTGAATGGCAAAGAACATGGCAGAAGGAATTTAACACACAAAAAAGAGAGAGATTATCCACTTAAGTAGATGGAACAGATGTGCAAATTATCTCACGGAAGATAGTTGGTTGGCGAGTTTAGATGTACCCAGAGACCTAGGTGTACTGATCAACAAAACCCCTAAAAGATAACATACATGTGTGGCAAGCAAATGGGAAGACTAAGAGATAAACAGCATTCACTGCAACAGGATTTTATAGTTCGGGATGAAACAAGTCTTGTTTCAATTGTTCACCAACTTGGTTAGATTGCACCTGGAATAACCATTGAACTACTCGAAATGTACGCTCATCCCACTTTCCAGCACTTAGCTAATAGCAGTGAATGGTGTGACATTTGAAATCCTCAAACTTCTTTTTAAAACGTTGAGAGATTTCACACCTCAACTACCCTCTCCCACAGGGCAATACAGATTCTTGAAACGAGATTTGGTTTTCCCTCAAATCCCGTTTACGGCTCCTGCCTTTCACGTGAAAATTCTGCCCTCTTGATGGAGTACTTGAACAAAGGGAAGCAGCACTCCAACATTTTCCAAGAGCACTGAAGTTACATGCCACAATTGATAAGGGCAACTGTCCCATATGCCTTCTTAACTACTCTATTAAACTGACATGCTGCCTTATGGGATTGTGTTTCCCATATGGGATGTTGTCAGAAGGCCATGCTAAAATCTTACCAACTGCACAAACTGTACTACCATCATATACACACCTGCTGCCCCCCTCTGACAAAGCCATGCTGACTATTCCTGACCAATGCTTCCCTTTTCAAGTAGATTTTCTCCAATATAGTTTCCCACCAATGATGTCAAAGTCACTGGTCTGTAATTTCAGAGTTTATCACTACCACCCCTCTTCGAAAGTATAACATTAACTGTTCTCCAATCCCCTGGCACCTCCCTTGAGGACAGCAAGGAATCCTTATCTTGGCAAAGATCCTGTGTTTGAGGGTGTGTAACAAAGCTTCATTAGAGTCACACCTGTCATAGTACAACTGTCTTATGAAGAGAGATTCAGCAGACTGAGATTGTCTGAGAGTTTCCTACAATGAGGTGTGACCCCGTTGAAACTTACAGACCATTTAAAGAGATAGTCTGGGTAGATGCTGGTGGAATGTTTCCCTGATGGGTGAGTGCAGAACCAAGGAATCTACGTTAAAAATAAGAGAGTTATCTCTTCATGTCCAAAATGAGCACACTTCCATTTTCCAGGACGGCTGTAAACCTTTGGAATTCCCAACCACAGACGGTTGCGCCAGATCAATCGGAGTACTTTTGAAGGACAGCTTCATAGATTTCAGATTACTGGTGGCTTCTGTAGCGATGGGGACTGGAGTAGGTAGAATGCATTCATATGTATGATCAGCCATGGTGTACTGACTGGTAGGTGCTTTTGCACAATCCTCCTCCTAAACCTCAGGAGGCAGTCTTCTCCAATTCAGAGTCTATCAGCGGGCAACTGAGACCAAGTGTTTAGTTCAGTTATGGCGACTACACTCAGATTTGGTGACAAGCTCAAATACAGATGCTCCGAGTTCACACACGAGTCAGCGCTGTTAAAAACTGTACCATCATCAGGTTCAGGTCTACAGCTCATCTGCAAGTAACACTCTACCATCATTTATTGGCATTTCTTGCCCAATGCCTAATCATGATTGAAATGATTCTGTGATATCATAGAATCCCTACAGTGTGGAAGCAGGCCATTCCGTCTTTCATCACTCACAGCCTTCCTCAAATGTTGAATCCCATTACTTGTTTCTCAATCCCCTAGCACCTCCACTGTGGCCAGCGATGAATTTTTATCATGGGAAAGATGAAGTGCAACGAAAGTTTACTGGAGTAGTTCTGTCTAACAGGATGCAGGATTTCTCCTTCTTCTATGAAGAGAACCCAGATATGTTTTGGTTTCGAGGCTATTTGCTTACCAATATTCATTCAAGTCCATAAACTATTGCATGCAAAACACAACAGGTCAGCAAGTGAGGACAAGGCCATCTGTAAATATTATGGATACCAACCTATGAAAGGCAAAGCAACAATATTGAAGCAATTGTGTTTCACTGTTTTATGGTATTTATTCAACATGAAACCACATCCTCTGCTGAAGCCATTCCAAGAACACTTAGCAGACTCCAAGTTTGAGAAAAAAAAAACTGAAATTATACCCCTGGGCTCCTTTCCACAGTTTTAAGTGTACACGGTACTAAATTATAACATGCACGCAGCCTTGAGCTCAACTGAAAACCTCACTTAACGACCACACAGAATTGACAAGTGCTAAGTACACAGGTCATTACCTTCTCACCTATTTTAAAGTATGAGAAGTGCCAAGAATTAAATTGACATTTCAAGTTTCAGCCATCAAAAGTTAAAGCATAGCAGCCTTCCCTGAAAAGCAATTATTGGTACATTTACTGAAACAACGTTTGTTGATCATGCAATACAGGCATCCCCTTCACATCAAGCTCCAGTGACCATGAGCTGTCCAGTGTTAAATCTTTCAACCACAAGCTAGTGGAATGTATTCAAAAGCAATCTGCCCAAAACCACAAACATATATCATCGACACAATACATTAAGAAAAGAATTCCCACATGTTTAATCAGTGACTCACCAAAAACCAAAAACCCATACCTTGGTCAAAGGATGCAGTGGACATCAAGGTATTTAGGCCAGAGAAAGAAGGCTTAATTGATTGAGAGAAATTACAGGGGAAGCATTTCATCGCCCACAGTACGCAAATATGCTTGTGGATTCTCATTTGTTCACTCGACAACCCAAAACAAAAACGATGTTTTAAGGCCACTCAATTCTTTTGCACAGTTTGAAATAACAGCAAGGCTCAGTCCCTTACGCTGCAAAGACAAAACGCAATAAGTCTATGAACCAATAAAATAGCAGTCATCTCCCTTTTTACCTCTATTGCCAAGTGCGCTATTTTTACAGTAATCCCTAAGCTGGAGGAGTGTCAAAAAAGAAAAAAACAGCTAACCGTGCTGTCAAGCATTTTTGCTTCAGAACACTGAATTCGGCTGTCTGCTTCTGCAACACGTCTTCAAACAGGGGGATGTTCAAAATCAACAATCGGATTTATTTGAAAAAAAAAGACAATCCAAAATTCAACACCACTTCACAACTGTTAACCTTTAACAGCACCGATCAGTGAAAACATGCATGAGAGCTGGGCTCTGCAAGGTTAACAATGACGTCAGCTCCATTCCTAGACCAGCGACTGCCTGCACAACCATAACACCCCCATCTGCACAAATATCAAAACTGGCTCATATCTGGTTTGGATCAGAATTGCAAAAATGAAACAAAGTAGGTTGCATTTTTTTTCATCAATTCACTTAAATTGGTGTTAACTGCTTTTTGTGATTAAGTTAGCACCTCACTGCTGTGACGACAGTATGGCTTCCAGGTGCTTTTTGTCCTTTATTTTTGTGATGAAAGATTGAGATGGAGTTACTGAGCAGTCTGCTCCAGAGCTAATCAAGTAAACAGCTCGCGAGGCTGTGTTTTTTCCCCCAACTTGGAACAAAATAAGCAGGCTAAATGGGTAGGGTCAAGCTCCCAAAGAACAAGGGATTTTCGCTTTTACTTTCTGCAGATGCTGGAGTCTTAAAGCTGAGGAAGCTCTTATTTTTCTACCTGTACTAGCTAAAAGCTGGGGTTCTCTTCCTGTTGCTAGAATTGCATTTACAACTATTTTGGTGAATTTGCCTTTGTCAAAGTGTGTTTAAAGGGATGCTTAAATCATGGAACCATTCATTAGTCGTAATTATGATATTATTTTGTTAAGCATTTCAGTAGAGGAACAGTTTAGCCAATTCTCCTATTGTCTGTATTTTAACTGTAGCGTAAAAATGAAGCGTGTTTTGCTTTAAGTCAATTGTTTAATCACTCGAATTGAATCTGGAACGCAATGCCGTAAACTTACCTTTGAAGCACGAAAAATTTACGGTCTTGGGTATCTTTTCAACATTTTTTAAAGGGGGTTTGGTCTGGTCCATATCATTGCAAGTATGATACTTCTTTGACATCAGAAAAATGTCAATTTCCCAAAATCTAATTAAAACTCAAGTTAACCTTGGGAAAAAGATTTAAACTGCTTCATGATCATTGACTGTTAATTTATGTTGGAGGATTTCAAAGACAATCCATTTTTACAAATTTGCTTCTGAATAAAAGCCACTATTCTTCACCTTCTCACCGACTTTCAGGACTTAGAAATTAACAAAGCCCACTTGCTCCAATTTATTTTTAAGGCTTAAAGTCACATACAAATGGCTTCAATGAGCATTTTTTTTCCTTCAGCATTACTTTAATGGAGGAGCAAGGATACTCAGTATTGTGACTTCGACTTCAGCACAGTTTTGTGCTTGGGCTCACGCAACATCCAAACTGTGCTACAGTGAAGGCTAACCACCTCCATCAATCTCCAACCCTCCCCATGATGCTTCTCACAGACTGCTCCCCTTACGAACCATTCTGCCTCAGCATTTCCCTCCCAGAAAGCCCTAATCAATGCCTTGTTCCTGACTCCTGGTTGTAGACTGTTTTGCTTCCTCACTCGTCCAGCTGACTGCAACAACAGAGGCAACGGAACAACAAACAATACGTGATGGGGAGCTTGATTTGATGCTTTCAAAACTATTTTAAGTTCCTTCATAAACAAAGAGAAGAATTTAGAAAAGAAGAAAACTTCAACTGACAGGACTAAATGTTTTAATGTTCTCAACTGCCAAGAAGGGACTAAGAAAACCTAACGACACCTTTGACAATCAGATGCAAGAATAAAATCAGATCAATTTAAACTGCTTCACTTTAAGTTGCACTTACTGGGAATAGAAACAACACGGGGCAACAAACTACTGCATCTCACATTTTCAACAGAATCTACAATATATTCTAAACATTTTGTGCGCAACTTCTGAAGCAGCCTGCACAGTTAGCAGTGACAGTTAGTACAAGGGCAGAACTGCAGACTTCACAGGCAAGAGTTTGCCTCCAAGCAAACACACTAGAACCAGCAAATAACACTCTGATACATCTCAATCAAAACTGAATACAGAAACTTATTGGGCTTTTGTCGTGCAGTGGTAGCATCCCGACCTATGGGCCAGAAGATGAGGATGCAAGTCTCACATGCGCCAGACATGGAACACGTCTAATGATTGATTTCAAATTGTATCAAACAATGCCACACAAAGAATAACCAGCTCACTGATACACAGTTTGGGTATTGCTAGGGCCACTTAGCTACTAGCCTCATCACAATGCTCAGCTAAATATTGTTGGGAAACACCAGGACCTGCAAGTACTCATTGAACTCACACTCCATTCTGACTGGGTATTTACTTGCCACTCCTTCCTTATTGCCGAATCAACATCCTGCAAGTCAGTTCTGACAGCACCGAACAAGTCCCTACATCTTCTGGACGTCAGCAGTTCAAGACGACAGATCACTACCACCACCTATAATATATACACAGACAGCTAACTGACCAGAACCAATTAATGTTTCGACTATTTAGCACATCTCCTCATGTCCCAAGATATTCCTTTTTTCCACTGTTGGAAAATGGGCACTTAATTTCTTCCCCAACCTGCAATCTATCTACCTTGAGTGTGCAAACATCAAGTACGTGTCTAAGCACACACGCGTCAAAGTTTCAATGTATTTTATGATCTCACTGAGTACAATAAGTCATGCAGGAATACAAGGAGGAGGAGAGAGAATGGCAGACATTCCACGAGCTGATGCACACACGACAGGCCAAAAGGCTGCCCTCTGTTATAAACATGCCGTGAAATTAAGTGGTAGTTTTGGTCTTCCATTCTTCAATTCCTACCACATGATCAACCAACAAAACTGGACGATAGTTTAACTGAAACATAGCCGCAAATGACATGGATTGGGATCCAAAACTTCAACGATAAAAGGAACATTTGAAGAAGGACAAGGAGGCTGTGGGGATGCAAGAGTTCAGAAAAAGCTGGGGAGGGAAGTTTAGTGCTGTTGATGAGGGTAGGTCAATGAAATGGAATTTTTGTCAGTCTGATGAGACTTGCCTGAAACACTGATAATGCCAAAGGATCTTGGCAGGTCATGTGAAAATGGTATTTCCTCCTAGGGGACACTGAAGTACGAGGGGGTCTTGGTTTAAAAAGACAAATTGGGTGGTCACCCATTTAAATTAGAGCCTTGCATTTTCTCCCCTCACTCCTTAATCTTTGGAACTTCCATCCTGAAAAAGTGGAGGCAGAATTCAGGAATATATTTAAAGAACAGATACGAATGTTTCTATGAAACAACAGGGTAGTTGGTTATCAGTGGCAGCTGGAAATATGAATTCAACTGTTGAATTGTGTCAGCCATGATCTTACCGTGGAGTGGAGCATGCTCAAAGGGCTGAATGGATTACTGCCTCTGCTCCTTTAAGATCAATCTCAAAATCATTGCTGGAAAAAACTAACACCTACTGCATTATTCTGAATACATTCTACAATGATAAACTGTTATTATGTGACAATTGTACACTTCACTTCTGATCCTTTTTGGCAATTATTCATGTTTTTTTTCTCCCAATGCTTTAATCCTTTTCTTTTATGTGAAGGAACAGGCTTTTCCCTGTGGATGCTCCGGTATCTCATGCAAATGAACGTTAATGTTCAGGTTAAATAGAATATTTGCATGAAGGCAAGGTGTCTCAGGAACACAGCACATTGCCAGCAATCCAATAGTTTAGGTGTCTTGATTTTGCCTTTCCTAGCCCAGTGAAACGTTTGACAAATATGGTGCCCACCCTCAGCCAATGCATCCAATTGTACATCAAACAAACATTCTCAGTGTTCACATTAGCGTCACACACATAATTATCTGAATCATGAATGGTGTTGATAAGGGAGAAGATTACAGTCTCAAGAAGGGTACTTTACCCAGCCACTCCCCACAAGATGGGAAGAATAGCGAACAATAAATTGAAATGTGAGTAGCCAATTTCTTTCTGCTTCAAGTTAACAGGTAGAGAGTCCGGCAATAAAAATGTTGCAGATTTATTTTAAAAAACACAGCAGCCACGTTCTTCCTGAATCAGGTGGCTCCACAGATTTCCAAAATCTACAGAGTTTGAAAGGCCACATAGCATTTCTACAACTATTATCAACTCTAATAGGAAGTGACTCAAAAATGGCATCTCTGTTCTGGTAGAGAAATTGTTAACATGTCATTTTCATTGTTGAGGGAAATTAGCACTCAAGAACATATGGAATAGCGACAAACTGCCCCTCTGAAATTCCACATGCATTTTTGACATCAGCAGCCAAATACTTATATTAACAGTGAGGGTTGCAAGTTGATCAGAAATAATGATACTTGGCAGCCAATTTGAACTGAATGAAGAGAGTACAAAGACTTATTGACATTGACATTTTCCTGTATTATTTTCCTGAAAATAAGATGCAAGCTAATACCCCCAGCCACTTGAATAGGTTCAATGCAATCATCACGATCTGGGGGCAATAATTTAAACTTTTCGAACTATTTGGAAATAAGCCGTTTTTCTAACATGTTGCAACACCTACACAGCACTCAGTTCATTGCAGTAGCAGCAAAATCCACCAAGCACTTCGTCTACAATGAGCTATGACAATACACATCTCAAGCTTTCAGAGCACTGCTTCTTCATCAGGTGAAGTGCAGAGAAGCACATAGGCACAGAATTTATAGCAGAAACATCAAAAGATCATATGAATGGTGAGTGTGCAGCGTCAACAGGTCGAATAATAAGACTCTGCAGATGATCAAAAGTGTCAAACAGTATGAGCAAAGTGTCAACAGCTGCACAGCAAGTGAAGGGGTCATTTATAATCTAATTAGATGAGGCAGAGAGATAATTGTCCAGAGTGGAGAAACTACACCACGTTCTTTGCTGCCTTCAACATCCATTGATGACAGCAAACATCCTGCCATGATGCTCACCACACCTCCACTGTTTTCCCTCAAACAACCGCCACATGGGAACACCACCCACCACGTACACAGCAGATACTTACGTGGCTCAGCCAATGTTGTCTAACTAATAGGCTACAGGCAAGCGTGCCCTGAGGCATGGTATATTGGCAAGACCATGTAGACGCTAAGACAGATGAATGGACATCATGCAACAATGGCCAGACAGCAATATTCCCTCCCAGTCAGGGAACACTTCAGCAGTCAAGGACATTTAGCTTTCAATCTTGGGGTAAGCGTCCTCCAAGGCAGCCTTGGAGGTATACAACAACGCAGAATTGCCAAGCAGAAAGTCATTGCCAAGTTGTGTAACCACGAAGACAGCCTCAGCTGTTATCTTAGATTCATGTCACACTATATGTGACCGCCACCACACTGTTCTCTATCTGCAAAATATTCCTTACTATCCTGTTTTGACACCCTCATCGCGATAACTTGTTATGATCTCTCGACCTTAAATTAGTTTCTACAGTTTTGGATCATTTGTTACTTTGGTTAGACCCTCAGCAAGCCACTCACACCTACCATGTTATTCCAGCCATTTAGTTTCTCTCCAACAGCACCTTATTTTTCATTTGTTTGTAATTATCTTTCTGCCTCAATTAATCAGATTATACATCATACCTTCACTTGCTAATCAGATGTTGATGCTTTACTCACACCATCTGAGACTTTTGATCACTCGCAGAGACTTTTTAATCAACTTGTCAACACTCCACTCACACCACACGTATGATCTTTTGATCTCTCTGCTATAAATTCTGTGCCGATGTGTCTCTTCGCACCTCACCTGATGAAGGAGCATTACTCTGAAAGCTTGAGATTTCAAATCAACCCGTTGGACTGTAACCTGTTGTTCTGCAACTTGCGACCTTCTCCAACCCAGTCCAAAACCAGCACCTTCACATTATCTCAACAGAGCATCATCTGCTGTAAATCCATTTTCTGATGAAGGGTCTAGGCCCGAAACGTCAAGTTTTCCTGCTCCTATGATGCTGCTTGACCTGCTGTGTTCATCCAGCCCCATGCTTGTTATCTCGGAATCTCCAGCATCTGCAGTACCTTTTATCTCTAAGACTCAAAGTCATTCAGGTCTGCAGCAACTCAAAACAACCCACCTACCTCTTAATTATATTGCAGCATTTCCCTGTAATAGTCACACAGACAACATGAATACACAAGTATCCTACCAACTTCTTGTAGTAAGGTCTTTGAGAAATTAGTAAAGTTTGATCAGATGGGATTTGGGAGAGCTTGCCAAATGGCTTGACGTACAAAACAGTGTGTGGTGGAAGGTTCTTTTTTGGACTGACAGACCAGCAATGCTCTACAGAAATTGGTGATGAGTCCACTCGCTTGTCACTATATATTAGCCATTTGGATGAGGGTTTTAGAGGCATGGTCTCTAAGATTGCAGATGGCACCAAAACTGGTGGTTTAGTCAACAGTCGAGAAGGTTAACTAAGATTACAAAGGTATCTTGATCAAGTGGGCCAATGGGCTAATGAGTGGCCGATTGAGTTTAAATTGGATAAATATGAAATTTTGGTGAAGCAAAAAAATGGCAGAACTTGTACAGCTCATGAAAGGGCCCTGGATAGTTTTGTCAAACAGAGACTGAGGAGTTCAGGTACATACTTATTTCAATGTTGTATCCCAGGTAGATAGGGTGGTTAAGGCAGCATTTAGCATGCTTGCCTTCATTGCTCAGACCTCTGAATGTTGGAGCTGGGATGTCACGTTGAGGTTGTACAGGAAGTTGGTAAGGCCACTTGTGGAGTACTGGGTACAGTTCTAGTCAGTCTACAATAAAAAGAACGTTATTCAATTGGAGACAGCTCAGAAGAGATTGAAGGATGTTACCGGGACTGGAGGGTTTCAGTTATAAAGAGAGGTTGGTTGGGCTGGCACTTCTTTGACTGGAGAGCAGGAGGTTGAGGGGTGACTTCATTGAGGTTTGTAAAATCACGAGGGACAAAGATAAGGTGAAGTGCAAAGGTCTTTTCCCCAGGGTATGGGAATTTCCAAACTAGAGGGCATAATTTCAAGGTCAGAAGAGAAACATTTAAGTAGACCTGAGGAGCAACTTTTTACACAAAGGCTGGCTCACATATGGAGTGAACTGCCCAAGGAAGTGGCAGATGCACTTAACAGACATTTGGACAGGTTCACTAATAGGCAAGTTTTAGAGGGATATGGGCAAAACACAGCCAAGTGGTGCTAGTTTACTTTGGGAAACTTAGTCAGCATAGACGGGCTGGAACGAGGGGTTTGTTTCAGTGCTGCATATCTTTTTAACTACATCCTTGGCAGCCATCTGCACTCACAG
This sequence comes from Ginglymostoma cirratum, assembly GCA_024137785.1. Taxonomy (NCBI): domain Eukaryota; kingdom Metazoa; phylum Chordata; class Chondrichthyes; order Orectolobiformes; family Ginglymostomatidae; genus Ginglymostoma; species Ginglymostoma cirratum. Next base: position 8,085,319 of record JAHRHZ010000003.1, read on the forward strand.
GACCCCTCAATTTTTTTTTTGCAATGGTGTCATCCTAAGAAGGCAGCAGTTGGCAGTTAGTAGCAACTGTTGAATCCCAGCACATCTCAGCTTCTTTTCTTGCAATGAATTTTAGATATTAACTCAAGAGACTTCACAATGGAAATCCTGATCCATCTCTTGCAGATTATCATGGTTAGTTTGGCGGGGCACCTTTCGCTGTTCTAAAACTCATCATTAGCTTCTAAATTAACAGCCCAATGGCACGACTGATGAACAAGCTACCTGATGTAGTTAGAGTGGAACATTCTGTCGAGAACCACGAAACTAAGACCGAAACATCTTAGGAACAAAAACTAAGTTGCTGGAAAAGCTCAGCAGGTCTGGCAGCATCTGTGAAGGAAAAAACAGAATTAATGTTTCGGGTCTGATGACTCCTCCTCAGGACGTCCGAGGCTTGGTTAAAAGGATGAACAGTTAAACATCAGACAAGACTGAAACACCAGGGCTCCCAGTCTTTATCATGACCCAGCCACTGATATGTCATGTCACCTTGTTTAACTGAAGTACACAACTGAGTTTACCCAAAATGCTATTTGCCTGAAACTGCAGCCAACGTACTGCTGCAACACCATGGCTCTCCTGTGCCTGATATATCAAAAATTACTTTGCTCATCCCCTCCAGAAAGAACACGTTAAGCTGTTTTTCACACAGGCTTGGCACCTGTGATCCAATGTGGGGGGAAATGGTTTGGCTTTCTCTGACAGCTGCTCACACAATCAAGGAATAGGTTGTGATGTGTGGGAAGACTTGAGAGCTGAGTAATAATTGCATGAGTGGGAGAATCAAAGAGGCATTAAAAATTAGGCACTCATCGGGCTAGCTTCGAATTCTGAAGAACCATCTGTCCAATCAGCCCATGTTACCACTTAATTCCGATGTTGCAATCCATACAACAGGGGAAGCCATCTCATTCGTGTCAATATGCTGTCAGGATCTGCCATATGGATTATTGGTATAATACTTTCAACCTGTAATCATCCTGTACCTCAAACATCTGCCCGTGATCACCTCACTGCAATCAAAAATCTTCACTCGATACACAACCAAAAACCTGTGTTTTATTCTTTCCCCTTGGCTAAGATGTGGGGTGGTAGAAAATTCACCGTTTTTTTGCCCAACACTCATGGCCATCAAACAGAGTAGCTTGATAGGATCATTTCAGAAGGCTGTTCAGAGTCAAACACAATCAAGTGTTCTCAAGTAACATGTTGGTCAGTGTAGAAAAGGACAGACGATTTCCTTCCCAAAATGATATCACATATGTTTCTGTGACAAAGGACAATGGATTAACAATCAAATTACTGAGACTAGCTTTTGTTGATTGGTTCAAATCCCACCACAGAATTCCGAGCACTCAAGAGTATAAGCTCAAATCTCTGGGCATATTGGTCCAATGACACTACCAAGGCCACCATATTGCCTGAATTTACAAATCCATTCTCACATCATGTTAAAATTAAAATGACTTTGCATAGATTTAAATGTTCAATTTAATGAACAGCTGCAGCTCCTAGTCAGAGTTTATTCACTTGAAACAGTGCAACGACCCAGATACAGCCAAATTTGCAAAGAAGCATGAGCAGCACAGTACTCTCAGGATTACTGTACTTGGGGAGGAAACAAAAGCTTTGAATCATTTCACCACTGGTTCTACAAATTAAGGATAGGGTCCAACCTATTAGCCTCAAGTGCTTGGAATCATGTGTGTTGTCGTCAAACTCATCATAGAAACACATCCAGTCCTAATCATTAAAGCAGCGTTTTCACTTCAGACCGTTTCCTTTTGGTAATGGTGGTGGATCACCAAATGTTTTGCATCCTAAGTACAAAGCTCACTCCACATTAACAAGTGCAGACTTTCAGCAAAGTTAACTGAAAATCAAGCAAATACCATGCTAAGTACCAGCCATTGCTCCAGCAGGCTGGGATCCTTTGCAACAGCAATCAGTTCAGCCCAAACTGGCAATCATATTTGAGGCACACTGGTTTGTTCATTTCTCATGTGCTTGCCTTTACCAATTCAGCTGTTGGGACAAAATCCAGCAACTTGAATTCTCTTCACTATTCAGGCTGGGGTTCAGACAAACACACAGACAGACAAGCCAAGAAAATAGGAGCAGGAGAGGCCTTTTGGGCCATAAAGAGAGCTTCGCAATTCAACTGCATCATGTTTACAACACAGCTAATTTATACACATAATACATAGCTAATTTCAGCCACTGGTATTCTGCTCTACACCTAACAAAATATCACTGTCTTCAAAATACTCAATACAACCTTCAGGGCCCTCCGGGTAGACACTGCTCAGCACTCACCAAGTGATGAAACAGTTCCTTATCTCAGTCCTTGAGGTCCTACTAGTTATTCTGGAGACTCACATTGTTGCCAGTATGACCAAGCATTCCAAGCTGTTGGGCAACATTAGCCACTTGAAATTTCACAGCAGTGTTTCTTCCTTGTATCAATCACAACAAAGAGTTGGCATTGAGACCCATGCACCAAATCTTCTCACAACAGCGTTCTACTGAAATCTGCATCTTCAACAAGATGACAAAAAGGATTCTGGGTAATCGAAGATGGAGGACAGGAAAAAATTGTGGCCGGAAGAACTGCTTTTTCCCCTCCAGGTATTTCCACTGTTGGAGCTGATTTCCTCAAATTCCGGTAGTAGTCATTACTGGTTGTGAAGCTGTTTCAGTGTTTTGGAACAGAGATAAAAGGTACTGCAGATGCTGGAGAATCCGAGATAACAAGCATGGGGCTGGATGAACACAGCAGGTCAAGCAGCATCATAGGAGCAGGAAAACTTGATGTTTCGGGCCAAAACCCTTTTTCTGATGAAGTTTCTCCTGCTCCTATGATGCTGCTTGACCTGCTGTGTTCATCCAGCCCCA
>JAHRHZ010000003.1:8088655-8103035 GCA_024137785.1 Ginglymostoma cirratum
AATTGGACGTTCTGGAGGAGGTGGAGGGCGTGGGTGGTGTCACGGACCTAACCTGTTTTCCCTCTCACCTCAAGCCACACCCCCATCTCCTATCTACTAACATCATCCCGCCCCCTTGACCTGTCCATCCTCCCTGGACTGACCTATCTCCTCCTCACCCCCCTACCTACACTCACCTTTACTGGCTCCATCACCGCCTCTTCGACTTGTCTGCCTCCTCTCCACCTATCCTCTCCTCTATCCGCCTCCCCCTCTCTCCCTATTTATTTCAGAACCCTCTTCCCCTCCCCCATTTCTGATGAAGGGTCCAGGCCTGAAACGTCAAGTTTTCCTGCTCCAATGATGCTGCTTGACCTGCTGTGTTCATCCAGCCCCATGCTTGTTATCTCGGATTCTCCAGCATCTGCAGTACCTTTTACCTCAGGGACTAATATACTGGCTGGGAGATTTGCTCTAGCTGCTTGGGAGGATTTAAATAGTTGGGAGGTGGGGCAGGGAGACAGTGAGGAAAGTGATCAGTCTCAGACTGGTATAGTTGGTAAAAAGAGTAGATCGAACAGACAATGTTTCAATGCAATGGGCCTAACAGCCAAGGCAGATGAACTCAGGACATGGTCAGAAACATGGGAAGAGGACATCATAGCAATTACAGAGACGTGGCCTCAGGATGGGCAGGATCAGCAGCTTAACATTCCAGGGTAGAGATGCTATAGGAAGGATCGGGGCGGGGGGAGCTGGCGAGAGGTTGGGGTGAGTGGCATTTTTGATTAGAGATAACATTCCAATTGTATTTAGGGAGAATATTCCTAGGATTACATTCAGCCAAGTTGTTTGGATAGAACTAGGAAGACAGGGATGATCACCTTATTGGGATTGTACAGACTGACTCACCAATTCTAAGCAGAATTGAGAGATACAAATTTGTAAGATCTCAGTTTTCTTTAAGAATAATAGTATGGGATTTTAACTTTTCCCACATAGACTGGCACTGCAATAGCATTATGGGTTTGGATGGAGACAAATTTGTTAATTGTGTACAAGAAGTGTACTGATGCAGTATGTGGATGCACCTACGAGAAGGTGCAAAACTTGACCCACTCTTCAGAAAATAAGACCAGGCAGGTGACTGAGATGTCAGTGGGTGACCCTTTTAGGGCCAGTGACCATAATTGTATTAGTTTTAAAACAGCTGTAGAAAAGGATAAACTAGATCTAAAAGTTCAAGTTCTATATTGGAGGAAGGCCAATTTTGGCAAAAACTTTCACAAGTTGATTGGGGACAGATGTTCGCAGGTAAAAAAGGTCAGCTGGAAAATGGGAAGCCTTTAAAAGTGATTTAACTGGAGCCCAAGACAGTATGTTCCTGTTGGAGTGAAGGACAAGGCTGGTAGGTGCAGGGAATGCTGGAAGACTAGCGAAATTGAGGTTTCGGTCAAGACAAAGAAGGCAGCATACATCTGGTATGGACAGCGACTGAGTGGTTCCCTAGGAGAGTCTAAAAGCAATAACATTAAGAGGAAAGTCAGGAGGGCAAAAAAGGGACATGAAATAGCTTTGGTAAATATGGTTGAGGAGAACCCAAAGGGATTCTACAAATATATTAAGGACAAAAGAGCAACTTGGGAGAGAACAGGATCCTTAAAGATCAGCAAAGCCACAGGAGATGGGAGAGATACTAAAATGAGGATTTCGCATCAGTGTTTACTCTGGAGAAGGATGTGGAAGATTGAGAACGTGGGGAAATAAATGGTAACATCTTGAAAAATGTCTGTATTCTAGAGGGGGGTGTGCTGGATAGCTTAAAATGCAGAAAGGTGGATAAATCCCCAGGACCTGATCAGGTGTACCCTAGAACTCTGTGGGAAGCTAGCAAAGTGATTGCTGGGCCCTTTGCGGAGATATCTGTATCATCAAAAGCCACAGGTGAGGTGCCAGAAGACTGCAAGTTGGCCAACGTGGCGCCACTGGTTAAGAAAGATGTGGAGAAAAAGCCAGGGAACTATTAACCAGTGAGCCTGACATCAATGGTCGGAACCCTGAGGGACAGGATTAACATTTGTGTGTGGGAAATCATGTCTCACGAACTGGGCTGAGTTTTTTGAAGAAGTAACAAAGACAACTGATGAGGACAGAGCGGTGGACATGATTGATATAGACTTCAGTACGGTGTTCAAAAAGGTTCCTCATGGTAGACTAGTTAGTAAGATTAGATCCCAGGGAATAGAAGGAAAGCTAGCTATTTGGATGCAGAACTAGCTCAAAAAGGTATAAGACAGAAAGTGGAGGAGGAGGGTTGCTTTTCAGACTGGAGGCCCGTGACCAGCGTTGTGCCTCAAGGATCGGTGCTGGGTCCATGGCTTTTGTCATTCATATAAATGATTTGGATGTGAACATATGAGGTATGGTTAGTAAGTTTGCAGATGAAACCAAATTTGACATGTCGTGTACAGCGAAGGTTACCTCAGGGTTCAACAGGAACTTGATCAGATGGACCAATGGGCTGAGGAACGGCAGATGGATTTAAAGTAACTAAATGTGAGGTGCTGCATTTTGGAAAGGCAAATCAGGGCAGGACTTATACACTCAATGGAAAGGTCCTGGCGAGTGTTGCTGAACAAAGAGATCTTGGAGGAGAGGTTCACAGTTCCTGCAAAGTGAAGTCACAGGTAGTTAGGATAGTGCAGGTGACATTTGTCATGCTTGCCTTTATTGGTCAGTGCATTGAGTATATGCGTTGGGAGTTGATGTTGCAGCTGCACAGGATATTGGTTAGGCCACTAATGGAATACTCCATGCAATCCTGGTCTCCCTCCTATAGGAAGGAAGTTTTGCAACCTGAAAGGGTTCAGAAAAGAGTTACAAGGATGTTGCCAGGGTTAGAGAATTTCATCGATAAGGAGAGGCTGAATAGACTGGTCTCTTTTCTCTTGAGCATCTGAAGCTGAGGGGTGACCTCAGGAGGTTTACAAAATCATACCGGGCATGGATAGGGTAAATAGACAAGGTATTTTCCAAAACTACAGTGCATAGGTTTACGGTGAGAGGGGAAAGACTTAAAAGGGATCTAAGGAGCAACTTTTTCACATAGTATGTTGGGTATACAAAATAAGCTGTCAGAAGAAGTGGTTGAGTCCAGTACAATTACAAAATTTAGAAGGCATTTGGATGAGGACATGAACAGGAAGGGTTTAAGAGGGATTGGGGCCAAATGCTGGCAAATGGGGCTGGATTTATTTAGAATATCTGGTCAACATGGGCAAGTTGGACCAAAGATCTGTTTTTGTGCAGTGTATCTCTATGTCTCTAAGTTGAGGTTCCAAACCCCTCAAACTCAGTTTGAAGCCAGCGACTGAAAGTCAAAATTTGACTTCACTTGACAGCAGCACCAACTGAACATAACATGAAAGCAATAGTTCCAAGTTAATTCAAATAAGATGTGAGGTCTCAGAGCCCTTCTTTTTTACAACTGCACTCATTGCCACATTAACATACAAGCTTACAACAGAATGAAGTCCTCCGAGTGCCAAATAGCCATTAAGGATGCAAAGACTACACATGCAAAAATTCAGGAGCACTCTCTTTAAAGTCAATGGAGCATATAAATCTCATTTACGTAAACAAAGATCTCACTTCCAGACAGTGCAGCAAAATCTGTGCAAACCAGTGGTAGTCAAAATCCAAATTCAAAACTAACACCATACAACTCACTGTTTATCATTAACACAACCACAAGCTGCAGATCCCTCCAGTAGACACCTCTCAAAGGGCATCTATGAATGTCGGACTCATCAGGAATTAACAACTTGGTAAAGAAATTTGTCACTAAGCTTTCCATCTGGACACCAGGGGTAAACGGCTAAATCAGGCCTAAGGTCTAAAACACCAATTTCACCTTTCCGAGAACTGAGTAAATTCCTAAGGCCATATTTGTCTTGTAGAAGCTATAAAGTGGGCAGATTTCTCCCCACACCAAATAAAATCCAAGATGCAAGCCAACAGTCTAGGTGCAAAGCAACAATCCCTCACTTCCACGAGTGCAGATTTGCATTTGCAAGTGTTGTGTTCTGAGCCCTGCATTCATTGTTCATTCACAATAAAGACCCCACATTTAAAACACCAAAAACATCTAAAGGAAAAACAGAGTACTAGAGAAAGCTAGCTACAAACATAAGAACAGTTATTCAGAGTTTCCTAATATTAACAAAGATACTGTGATATTTTAAAAAGAGCAGTTAACAAATTGAGGATCGGAGTTCTGTTGACCGAGTGTAGTGAATTGATAACAGAAAGAAAGATGGCAGACAAATTGAGGACACAACGAATATCACAAACTACACAGCACTGACAGAATATGAACTGTGTTCACAAAGTAAATACCACCTCTTCAAAGGTTAAACTGCCCAGTAAATGGTAACAAGACACTGAAAAAATTCTGTCTCAAACGTGAGCTGTTGTTGCAGTGGATGATAGATCACAGTCACAACGTGCTCAGCTGTCTTTCTGTCAGGACACTCGACTCAAAGAAACACAGACTGCTCAGGAGGGAAGGAGGTGAGACAAACATATTCAGCATATGGCTCTCTCCTTCAGCCATGCTGCGGAATACCACTTTAAACTGAAAACTAGATTGTCTACAATGACAAGACTGAGTTCAGATCCAGACTGGAAATTGCTTGTGGGACTGCTGTGCTGTAATTTTTGACTTTTTAGTAGGTGGTTTAAAATGAAGGTGCTTAAACGTACACTTTTTATTCCTTTACTCAATTGTGACTTGCTTGTCAGGTTCTAAACTCGTAACACAATCCCTTTAAATTGTTCAATGAATTGATAGCAAGACAGGGTTTATGCAAAACTCTAAGCAGTGGGAGTATATTTAGATCAGTTTCAGCATTTTCATTCATTTGGCAACGAGCTGCTTTCTCTTGCCACAATATTTGCACATTGTCTGCACCAACTCTCCAAACTCTCCTGGCCTTATCCCCAGACATTCACATTCTTGCATGGAAAGGGACAATCTAGTACCCCTCCTCCACTACATTCTCATGCGTTATGTTCCAGATCCTAAATATTCCTTGTGTATCAAGGTTTTTTCTCGGAACCTGGGCCCTCTCATTCTGAATTCTTTCACAAGCAGAAACATTTTGTCCAACTTACTCCAACCAGACCTTAGCCATGATGTTGGCCACTTAAATCCAATTTTGACTCAGCATTCTCACCTCCAAGAAAATAGTCACAACCTGCGGCATTTCTCTTCGTAGCTAAAACTCATCTTTCAAAGCACTTTCCCAAACCAATTCTGCAATCTCTTAAATGTCTTTACATCACATCTTAAGTGCAGTCCTCGGAACTGATTAAACACTCCAACTGAGACCAAACTGGTCTTATAGAAGTGCTCTTTGGAATGCTGCTTGAGGCTTTTGAGACAGCAGTCAATGAGTAGCAATCTAGTGCCAAGTCAGATTTTTGGACAAGTCAGAAGGAAATACACTGATATTCCTGAATGCTCACGTTCTTCTGGATACAAGAGGTTTGAGGTTTCCACGACGCTTCTGAACGATCATTTGCGACTCACTGCCGTCTATTTTGTATATTTTGATGCTTTTGTGCATCAGTGCTGGAATGCAGTGAATATTTAAGGTGATGGATGGGTTGCCAATTAGTTGGCGGTTAGCTGGCCCTGGATAAAGAAGTGCTTTTACAGATTTCTGGTTTTGCTAGAGACCAGGCAGAGTCACATCTTTGGGCGCGTATTCCAGAGGTCCAACCAAAAGCACTGAGGGCATGGGTTCAAATTTCACCACAATGGCTGGAGGAATTCCAAATCATTTCACGAAAACAGAAATGTACTGCTAGTCACAGTTGCAATACCCATTAATCTAGCATCACTTTTCTTGAAACCCATCTGATTCAGTGAAGTATTTTAGGGAAGGAAATCCACCCTTCTCACCTGGTTTGGCCTACATGTGATTCCAGAACAACAGCAACGTTGACTCTCTAAAACAGCCTCATCATTTGAATGCCAATTAGGGGAGGCCACAAAAGCTGGCCTTGTCAGCAGTACCCCAGCCCTGCAAAGAATATATTAAGAAAAATGCACCAGACCTATTTACAGTGGCAAGTAACTAGCAATTCTACACAGTTTCTCAAACTGTGATGGACTCCTCTTAGTGATCGTGTGTTTGCCTATCTGTAACGCTTGTGCAGTTGTGCTTTTAGACGATAGTATGCCCTAGCATGCTGATGGTTCAAACTGCAGCAATAGTAATACTGTGAATGGGATAGCTATGTTTCCCTTATTGGAGATCTAACATTGCTTCGTACTGTTTGGTCTGCACACCATTTGCCACTTGACAATTCAGCCTGAAGCGGGTCCAAGCACAGAGACAGCTTCAGTATCTGAGCAGTCACGAATGCGATTAACCAATGTTCACTTGTGATTGGATATCACATACTTAACCGTATGTGAAAGGCAATAATCTAAGCAACTAAAGATGCTTGGGCTGAATTTGCTTGCCATTCATATGGCCACTCATCTCCAAAGCATGTTAAGAGGATGCATGTTCTAAAGTGACAAATTGATGACACAAGCAAACCTGCAGAGATGCAAATCAAAAAGGCCATTGATGAGTCTCCACTTCAAGAATTTGAGCAGTTGATGCAGCACAGTACAAAGAGCTAATCTTTTTCCTGACATGACAAAAGCTAAATGTTCCACACTTGCTAAATTTCACCTTCTCATACTTGTAAATAGAATTCCTGCAGTGAGACTTGCGTTCAAAAAATTAAGTGATCATTGTGGCTGTTCCGAACAATTTCTACAAAGCTATTGTCTCAACAGTTCAAGGAAATACACTAAGTTCAAACCCAAAGAGCAGTCTTGTTTTTCTGTAGCAGCCATCTTGTCCCATTTTAACTAGCAACCTGCTGAAAAAGGGCAGTGAAACCATCTGCAAGACCTCATTCTCATCACAATTAACTGGCCAACTCCGCAAGGCTAGCAATGAACCTCTGGCTAGTTCAGTTATTTTCTATATTCAGTGCAGAATACAAATCCCCTACCCAAATTGACGCATTTCAGCCAGTGTGCAGGTTGATTATAAACAAAGAATGCAGGTCATCAAATCTTGTCATTAACAGGATCAGCAGGTGAACCAAAGCACACAAAGTAATGGAGCATCCAAGCACTGGCTTCAGTACAAAATTGATGAAACACAATCTATTTGCTCACATGGAATCAAGGCATCCTATCCTTTGGGCACATACAGATCATTCTGGACTTATGTTTGTGTAAAAAATAAACTGACCAGTTATCGCTGTAGTATATCCCATCCGCCTTTTCAAAATTGCTATCCAAGACAATAAGGTCACACTGACAAATTTCATTGCTATGAACACATTTATCCATCCATAAACAAACTGTACAATGAATCACTCTCGTCAAAGTTACCAGATCAGCTGTATGGGGAAAGAATTTATTTAAACTTCCATCTCTAACCAAGAACCGCACTGGCTGGCTATCACAACTGCACCGAAGTGAATTTATTTGATATCAGCCTTTGAATGCCTAAAAATAAACATTCTTGGCAGCTGGCATACGAACACAATAGCATCAAGAGAACATGTTACCAGTCTCACTGCTGTTGTCAGACTTGAATCCAAATGTCCACTCAAGCAGACGTTGCAGAAAGAATATATTAAACTGAACTGCTAATTAACTAATCCTTTCTGTAATTTGCAGAGACCTAACCTTTTAAACAAAGTTCCATATCATTTTCAACAAAAGAAACACACACATTAAGCGAAAAAGCTATTCAGCCATCTCACCCACCAACTTCAGGCCTTCAAATCTAGCCCCGAGTGTTTTACCAATTCAGTGTCTCAAATTTCTCTTTCTCAAATGTCTAATATCTTACATTTCCTCAACAGGTCATGATCCAGATCTATATAAAAAGCTATCAATTGGCCAGGAATTGCCAGTTTAGTCTCATGCTCAGAAGAGGAAATTATGTTCTAATTCAATCTCGTGTTTAGTTTCAGTTCATTCAGGCATAAGGTACACAGAAGCGTATTGTCAAATTTTGAATCCCCAAACACAGTGAAACAAAAAGCTGGAAACTTAGAATAAAATAGAAAATACTGTAAATCAACAAGCAGCAAGAGTGGAGAAATCAAATGATCAGTAAGGGGCCCAGATTTAGGAAACCGACTACATAGCCAGTGATGTGCATGGAATCTTGTGGAAATGCTGAGGACTTAATTCTGAACTTCCCATGGACAATTCCCTGCTCCCAGAACTCTGTGCTCGAGTCACAAACAGAGTATTTTTCACTATCAACTTGAACAGGAAGGCAGGCCATTTAGAAAAGTTAGAAACTTCTGGCAAACAGTCAAACTGACTTTAGACTGATCCCCTCCCACCAACAAACCCCATCCTGCAAAGGCTAATGCTTCCCATCACAAACCGATCTGCCTCAGACAACCAACCTGTTCGGTCTCATCTGCTTATTGAAACATTCACTGACATTCAAACTGGACTTGTAAATTTGCTGTACAACAGCTCCTGCCCTAAAAACGGGCAGGTCTTGTCTTGAATTGTAGTTAAGACATGTTTGTCAGAATGCAATTGAAGGCAAGGCAAGAGATTGCTGGGATTGACGCAGAGACATGTAAAACTTCAGTGGCCACAGGTGAAGTGCCAGATGATGGGAGGATAACTAATGTGGTTCCTTTGTCCAGAAAAAGCAGCAAGATTCTTGCACAGTTCATCTGACATCAGTGGTAGGGACATTACTGCAAAAAGAAAAAGGTCAGTACTAACTAATACTTGGAAAAGGAGGGATTGATCAGGGATAGTCAGCAAGGATTTGTTCGAGGCAGATCCTGTCTAATTTAATTGACCTTTTAAAAAGGGTGACAAAATGCTTTGATGAGGGGTATGTAGTTTTAAGTGGCTTACATCAATTTCTGCAAGGCCTTGAATTAGGTCTCACATGGATGTCTGCTCCAAAACGTCAGAGCCCATGGGATCCAACGCAAGTTGGCAAGCTGAAGGCAAAGGATGATGGTGGTGTGAAGCTCGTGATTGGAAGCCTGTGACCAGCAGTGCACCACTGGGATCGATGCTGGTACCCCTGCTGTTTGCTTACAGGTGCTGCTAAAAATACGTGGCAAAGCTCTCTGATACCAACAACTTCCCATCATAAGTACAACTGCAGCCACCACTGCAGCACTTGTTTATTGACAAATGTGCAACGCTCTCTCATAACATCTCTGCTACTTTTAGTGAATCACCATCAATTGGTGGCGTTTGTTTAAACTATTCTCCAAGCCACTGAAAACAATTTCTCCAAGTGACCACAAAACCATAAGGAATGGAAACAGAATTCAGCTTTTGAGTCCCAGGAGCTTGTACCACCAATCAATTCATCCAACACTGCTCACATCTGCTTTCCTGTCTATTGCCGATTAGCCTTGATTCCCCTCCTGCTCAAGAATCTATCAAGTTCAGCCTTAAATATACACCAGGGCACGGCTTCCAAAGCTTTCTAAGAATAAGGTCCCATAACCTTTTCAGAGAGGAAACTCATCATCTTAGTCTTAAATTGGCACGCTTTTATTCTGACATTATATTGTCTGGTCCAAGACTGTCCAATGAGGAGTAACATCCTCTCAGCATTAAGCCTGTCAAGCCTCTTCAGAAGCCTGCGTGTTTCTACGAGATCACTTGACTCAGCGGTTAGCACCGCAGCCTCACAGTGCCAGGGACCCGGGTTCGATTCTACCCTTGGGCGACTGTCTGCGGGGGGTTCGTCTGGGTGCTCCGGTTTCCGCCCACGGTCCAAACATGTGCAGGTTAGGCGGATTGGCCATGCTAAATTGCCTTTCGTGTTCAGGGGTGTGTAAGCTAGGTAGACTAGGCATGGGAAATGCTGAGTTACAGGGAAAGGGTAGGGAAATGGCTCTAGGTGTGATGGTCTTCGGAGGGGCAGCATGGACTTGTCAGGCCGAATGGCCTGTTTCCACACTGTCGGGATTCTATGACTTTCTCATTGCTCTAAACTCCATTGAGTACAATCCCAAACTGTTTAGCCCGAGTTCCTAAGACAATCCAGCCAGACCAAGGATCAACCAAGTGGACCTTCTCTGAACTGCCTTTAATCAAACAGTATCTTTCTTTAAACAAGGGGACCAAAACAGTCCACAGGATTCCCTACTTGGTCTCACCAGCACTCATACAATTGTTGTCAGATCTCACTGCTCGTAATCCAACTCTCTTGAAATAACAGTCAACATTCCCTTAGCCTTTCAGATTATCTGCTGCTGCTATGTGCTAGCTTTCTGCCTTTTGTGCACAAGTCACCCTAAGCCCCTTTGGATTGCAGTGTTCTGCATTCAACTTCCATGTGAATAACAGTCTGCCCTTTTGTTCTCCCTTCCGAAATGAACTTGTCATTTTCCATTTCAAGTTGCCACTGTCCCACTCTATCATGAGACAGAGAGGTGACTGTCAAGTTAACCTGACAATTACCAATCAAGTGAAGGGCAAGGTTGAGACATAGATAGTAACCTCAGCTTGACCCACGATGTTGGTGTTACTCTGCAGTGCAATCCAGCCATCCAGTTAACTAAGCGACTCTATCAAAGTCCCCTTGAATCTGCATGTGATGCAAGCACTTGGTTGTTTGTTCATCAGCTGGTGGCATGGGGACAGATCAAGTCTTTAGACATTGAACAGTGCAGACCAAATTCATTTGATGTCCTTCTTTCTCTTCTTATTTCTTTAAAACTCACCACTCACTTAAATTAGAAATTCATCTTCTATTTTGGGAACCAACTGGGAAATATCCACTGGAGAACAGCCAAGAAGAACAGCACAGCACAGAAACACGCCCTTTGATGCACCAAGCCCACGCGGACCCGATGCGTTTTGAAACTAAAAACTTTCGTCTCTACACAGTCCATATCTCTCTATTCCCTGCCAATTCTTTTACCTGTCAAGATGCTTCTTAAATGCTGCTGCAGTATCTGCTTCTACCACCCTGTGTACAAAATTTGCCTCTCACATCTCCTTTAAACTATCCCTTTTTTGCTTTAAGCCTATGTCACCCGGGAATTGACATTTCTACCTGGGAAAAAGACGCCAGCCACCCATTCCAGTCATGCCTGTAACAATTTTGTAAACCTCTATTAGGCCACCCCTGATCCTCCGATGTTCAAGTGAAAACAAACAGATTGGCCAATCTCTCCACATAGCTAATATCATCCAAACCAGGTAACATCCTGGTAAACCTTTGCTGTACCTCTCCAAACATGTCCATCTTCCTGCTAGCGTGGCATCCAGAACTGTATGCAATATTCCAAACATGACCTATTTAAACTTCCATACAGCTCTGACATGACCTGCCAATTTTTGTTCTCTCTGCCCCAACCAATAAAGGCAAGCATGTCATACGCCTTCTTGACCACAACTCTCAAGCTATACACCTACATCCTCCTGTATGTAAATGCTAAGTTACTGCATATTTCTGTACTACATCTTCCACAATGCATCACCTGCATTTGTCCAGATTAAATTTCATCTGCCATGTCTCCACCCAAGTCTCCAGTCTGTTTTCTGCTGTAACCTCTGGCAAACCTTCTCACTATTCACAGCTGGCCCAAATTTTGTCTTGTCTGCTCAGTTACTCATCAGGCCATCTACGCTCTCCTCCAAATCGTTTACATACCTTATCAACAACAGGGGTCCCAACACTGGTCACAGAACTCCAGCAAGGTCACTCCACCAAAGAAAGGCTTTGCAGGTCCAAGAGATCAGCTGACACTTCTATCATCCAGTGTGTAATTAGATAATGGGTCATATCACTTTTCTGGGTTAAACCAGCTAGGCTCAGGAGTGAACAAATGGAGTGCTACCATCAGCCTACCTTATTATAGGCAAAGTGACTTCTGATCCTGCTACTTGTCTCTGAATCCTGGTCACAGATGGCGATTCAGAGGTTCCAGCTCAGCTGCAAGCTTTTTTACTCTTGAAACTCATCCGTCCCTACCAATCCTGTCAACACATAGCCAAGATGGCTTAATGCCTAAGTACACTGCAGAGCGTGGCACAGAGCCATGCATTCCAGGAAGGTCCCTGGTCTATGCGCAATGCTTTGGGAGGAAAGGAGGAGAGCAGGCAGACAGACAGACACGACCTGCTTCGCTCACCCAGTTGAAGGGCAAGCATAACTGCAACATCAATGGCAGCCAATAAACCTTGTTCATTCATCTGACACTGTAGTTCATCTATTGGGCTTAGACAAATGAGGAATCAAGATGGCATCACCTCACAGAACCAATAGAGAAATGAAATGGATAAGGCAGAATAAAACCATCTTAAGATGCTGTTTGTTTCAATTATTGACTCATTAGCCATTTACAGAAGATACTTTTACTTTGCTGACCAATTCTCCACCATTTTCAGATAATCAAGTGGAATGTTCAACCAAAAGCTTCAAAGTGAAATTCAAGTTTCCAGAGGAGTTCAAAAATTACATGTCGCTGGCAAAAGATAAAACTTGTCAAAACAATCCTGTCATTTGCTCAGCTCACTCAGTAAACACTGAAGACCAATGAAAGCCAGAACTAACTGCATAGTATGTTTACCCACTTACAGCAACTCCTTCATTAAAATATATTAAAATTTCTTATGCTTCTTGTGGCCTTAACAGCTCAGTTCTGTGACTGTACAAATGATCTACCTGCAAAGCTACCCAAGATGTCACAATTGCAAGTTCAGGTAACAAACCAACTGCTGAACATTCTCCTCTGTGGTTCAACAAGGCAAACTCTACACTAACAAAGTCAGTGTTTTTCAATTCACTGTCATTTACCATCATGATCCAACGCAAAGCCATCCAGCATTTTCTGCTTGCATCCTTAACCTTGAGAGAGGAAGCAGTGTGATCAGCAGTGAATGTGTTAAAGGCCAAGAGCTTTGATCCCAGGTCAGTCTTGCCTCCCATTTGGAATGTGCTATGACATGTCCCAAGCTGATTTTTGGAACATGGACCAACAAGACTGAATCATCCAGGGGTACACTTGAACACCTGCCCAACTGGAATCAAAGAGGTGAATATGAACGTCTTAGAATAGGTGATATAAAGAAGTGAAAATACAACACTGAGTTTCTGGTTGAGACAATGGTGAGGCAATCCTATCACACTAACAGCCAGAACTGCAGGAGAAATTTAGAGACTGGGAGAGGGTGAGGTCAAATCAGAGATCTGAAAGTATGTAGGTTTGAAAGAAAAGATCAGATCTTCCAAGACGTCCAGGCAATGCAGCTCAAAGAAAACACAGTGACCTGAACCATCTTAAAGAGTCGCATTTTGCTTTCTGTTGCTACAGGTATGATAGAGATTTTCTAATGAAGAAATGGCTTTAACAAGGGGCACAATTCAAGATGGTGCATTAAACATGTCTTTTCTTTAAAAAAAACTTCAAACATTTAGTACCAGATGACTGGAGGATTGCAAATGTTGTGTCCTTGTTCAAGAAGGGCAGTAGAGATGACCCAGGTAATTATAGACCAGTGAGCCTTACATCTGTTGTAGGAAAAGTTTTGGAAAGCATTATAAGAGATAGGATTTATAATCATCTAGCAAGCAACAATTTGAGTGGAGATAGTCAACATGGATTCGTGAAGGGCAGGACGTGTCTCACAAACCTCATTGAGTTTTTTGAGGAAGTGACCAAGCATGTGGATGAGGGTAGGGCAGTTGACGTGATGTACATGGACTTCAGTAAAGCCTTTGATAAGGTTCCACATGGTAGGCTATTGGAGAAAATGCGGAGGCATGGGATTGAGGGAGATTTAGCAGTTTGGATTAGAAACTGGCTTTCTGAAAGAAGGCAAAGAGTGGTGGTTGATGGAAAATATTCAGCCTGGAGTCCGGTTATTAGTGGTGTGCCACAAGGATCTGTTTGGGACCACTGCTGTTTGTTATTTTTATAAATGACTTGGACGCAGACATAGGTGGATGGGTTAGTAAGTTCGCAGATGACACTAAAGTCAGTGGAGTGGTGGACAGTGTGGAAGAATGTTGCAGGTTGCAGGGAGACTTGGATAAACTGCAGAATTGGGCTGAAAGGTGGCAAATGGAGTTCAATGCAGATAAATGTGAGGTGATGCACTTTGGGAAGAATAATAGGAAGGCAGAATACTGGGTCAATGGAAAGATTCTTGGTAGTGTGGATGTGCAGAGGGATCTTGGCGTCCAGGTAGATAGATCCCTGAAAGTTGCCACCCAGGTTGATAGTGCTGTTAAGAAGGCATACGGTGTGTTAGGTTTCATTGGTAGAGGGATTGAGTTCCGGAGCCGTGATGTCATGCTGCAAC
>JAHRHZ010000003.1:8103435-8114281 GCA_024137785.1 Ginglymostoma cirratum
GACCCTTCTTCAGAATTCATTTCTGAAGAAGGGTCTAGGCCCGAAACGTCAGCAATCCTGCTCCTCTGACGCTGCTTGGCCTGTGTTCACCCAGCTCTACAGCTTGTTGTCTCAGATTCTCCAGCATCTGCAGTTCCTACTATCTCTTCAATTTATCTGTTTTGCAAGCCCATATTGATAGGTATACTCCAAAAATGTCATTAACAAATGTCGTTAGTCTCAACTCTACGTCCAGGAATTTCAAGGTTGCCTTCACAAAATACTCTGTCACCCCTACTGACAACAACCAAAGCAGCAGAACATGACAAAGCATCACGACCAAAAAAAAAAACACTCTGCACACACAATATCCAGGAACCCAAACTAACAGGAAAATGCTGTTTGCTTTCCCTGTTCTGAAAAATTCAGCCTCATGGTTCAGGAAAAGAAAGTCTTTGGAACAATGGTCATTCACTGGCTATTTAACACAATGGCTATCAATGCACCTTGCTGTATTTGTGACAAACTTTTGTTTCCTGCCTTAAATCCCACAAAAAAAAATCCACCAGATTGTTGAGAATGCTTTTTACTGGGAGAAGGCTCAAAGCACTCCTTATGCATTAGAATTCAAGCTCAACAGTTGTGAAAGTTAAGGATCAAGACTGGCAACTTGAAAGTCAGATGGAGAAAGCAAAACAAAACTCCAGTACATAGCTTTGGGTCTCAAAAGACAACCAACACAGTGCACGACATTATGGATTCAGCTCATTTCACATCAGAACCTTTGCAGTGCACTGTAAAGCTGAGTTGTACCCAGAGTCACAATGAGCTATATCCACATGGAACTTGAATGCACAATTCAACAGTCAACACTGACTCTGCAATTTGTCTTAATATGTGCATGAGTCCACATGTTTATGTTATACAGTGTATATTTCTGAGGTCATGAATCCAAATTCACTTACCAGTCATACAATGAATTAATCCAGTTGTGTCAAGTGCAAAGGCTCAATGTAATAGGGTGTTAAAATCATGCCATTTCGGTTAATACTTGCTAGCCTTAGCTATGAAAGCAAAAGTGCATTGAGCAAGTGATTTTCTCTAGTGCTTTAACATGAGGAGTTTGTTCTTCCAACTCGGAAACCTCACAGTCACACCCAAGGATATCAACAGTTTTTTAAATCGTTTTGTTATTTCACACACACTTCATGTGCAAAACTATCAATAACATTCTTGCTCAGTGTCGCTATGAATCAAGTGAAAATCCAACCTAAGCTATGGGCAAGCATGGGTCATCACCTCATGCACAGCATCAGTTGTAAGCTGCCAACTCCATTAAAAAAAAGACGACCAAGAATCTGAAGAGCTAACCAACCTAAATGGCAAAATGCAACATTCTTCTTCCAGTCACCCAAAAAATTCAAAACTCTCTGCCATCAAAATCTGCAAACATCCAAATTGGATCAGGACATCTGCTGGCAGATTTAACAAACAAATGCTCTTGCGCTGTGAACACTCAACTCAATTTATGCACCTCATTTCACTCTGTCACCAAAATGGAGATGAACAGTATCAAGGGACCCTCAGTCCCTCTGCTGGAAATACTTGTGAAGCAGCAGTAAGGTGAATGGTCTGAGATGTCAACTGCTTCCCTGTACATATGCTGCACGTCTCGTGAAGCACTTGCCACATTCTTTGTCTTAATTTTTGATTTCTAGTATTACTGCTGAAATTTCTCCTGCTATTTGTCGATATCACTGCCAAGTGAAGATCCACGGTATTTTCTCAGATACTGTGGGCGCATCATCAATACCTTCAAAAGCAGTGTATGATCTTGAGAACCGCAGTTCAGATATAAACAGATCGCACCAAAAAAAAACTCAGTGTCAAACTCAGAAAAATTGACTTTTCTATGATAACTGATCCAAGACAACAATGGAAACCATATATTTCCAGTGCTGTAAACATATTACTGATTACGGATTGCATGCCTACAAAGGGGTGATTATTGAAGTAATTCAAAGGAGGACCAGGCTAGAAAGCAAAACATGACAATGCGTACCACAAGATATTCATTGATGCACATGAATAAACTAGATTCACATGCACAGTTAATCGTTATGTGGCAGCAATCATGGCACAAATTTAAGTCTGCACACTTAAAAAGTACTGCAAACAAACTGACAGTAGACTCCATCCTAAATTCACCAGTTCAGACCAGCATACTTATTGAGGCAAGCACAACGAAGTAATGGCTACACACAGATGGCCCGAGGCCCTGGGTCGCTGAATGTACCCAGGATCATCACCTTGTCTTTTTAGTGACACCTTCTTCAAGCTTGGCACGGACAAAGAGCCAGATTCAATTTTGCTGTTGCCTCACTTGACTCGACGCCCAACAATTAGGGATAAGAATTTTCAGTCAGAAACACACCTCCACCTGTTAAAACACACTCAACGGAGTCACGAGCATTTTCAAAGTCGAGAACAAAGAAAAAGCAGAAAAATAGTGAACATGGATTTCACTTGTTATTTTGTCTTCGACAACAGAGCAACATGCTTTGGACATAGTTCAGCCAGTGAGGCAGTCAGGATCTTGGCCACAAGTTAATATTTTTCAAATTTTAATGATCAAGAACAGACACTACTTTATTATCCGAACACTCCGTAAAAGCAGTATGCCCTGCCCAACCTCAATCCCTTTCTATTACACACAATTAAAACAAACATCTGTTATTTTCCTTGGCTCCTTCGCGAAAGCAACCTGCCCAGTTTGCAGGCAAATTGCACACAGTCTTTTCAAACTAAACCAACTTTCTCCCACCTCGTGAAATTATTTGCTCTCTCAGCGCATGCAGCAGTCACTGACAAGTTTTTTTGCCCTAACTAGCCTTAAAGTCAAGCACATGTGGATCACACATGATGCAGACCAGTCAAGGCACGAGTAAACCAGATAGGTCTTTATGACTCATTGACAGAAATAGTCTTCATGAGATGATTAAGTCTACCTTTCAATTCCAATTTTGCTGGTTTTGCATTAAATTCTCACAAGCTGGTCTGCTGGGATTTGAACTTTTGACCCTCCAACCCACAAGCTTGAGTCCCTGGAGAAATAGATCAGTGTAACGACCCCTTCTTCCACTCCCATGTTCATAGAATTCTCCATTTTATCAACTGGAAATTATCTTGAGATACAATTCAGTGCTCCCTCAAATACTTTGAATTATCATTAAGGCCGACGTGATACCCAAGCAGACAGAGCAAGAGCTTCCAGAATGTAAACCCAGTATGAACTCAGCCAATTTTTAGGCTAAGGCCATTAGTGCGACCTAAGCAGATGCATCATCCACAAATACACAGAAATTGCATGTCAGCAACCTCATGTGTGAACACAAAGATTCTGACATCATCCAAGCAGTTCAGGCCAACTGCAGGTCGAACGGAGAACAGCAAACATGTGTCCTGAGCTTTGGACACATCTCACCTGCGTAGCATTACGCATCCACTTAGTCAACTTAGATACACAAATCTTCTTTCAAGCATCACCAATGCAAATGGGAAAAAGACTACAATGAAGCCTCTATGACAAACAGCAGACCTCCTTTCAGGCCTGCATATTTACAAGATGCCCCGATTCAGAATGCAGCAAAAGAAATCAATAAACAGTTCCAAAGTAAATTTGGAATTAAGTGCACATCATAGGAATAAAAGAAAGGGCAAGGGAGGATACACAGAATCATAGAATCCCTACAGTATGGAAACAGGCCCTTCAGCCTAACAAGTCCACACCAACCCGCAAACCATCCTACCCAGACCCATCCCACAGAAACCCACCTCATCTGCACCTCCCCTGCGATACGTGCAAACTCCATACAGACAGTCACCCAAGGGTGGGATTGAACCCGGGTCCCTGACGCTGTGAGGCAGCAGTGCTAACCACTGAGCCACCGTGCCGCACCTTTGATGCATCTTCTGTTGTAATTCTGCCTTCCAAAGCACAGTTGGCACTTGTTTTTTTTTTGAATACAGTCTAGAGTAAATATTAGACTTTAACCATACTTTCTTTTGCAACACTCTGACCTCATCCCTACAGTACCAGCAACCACCAGAACTTGAGTATTTCACAGTAAATCTCTCAAGTACACATTCCATCATTCTACACTTGTGCCAGTCAACTTATTCTATCAGTTTGGTCAAGAATGAAAAATACATGGACATTTAAAGCAATGTGACTAACGCGCATTTCATGCAGGGCAATTTCTAACTTAAAAGTTTCAGAAAAAACTGGTTTTCACACATATGCTCTGGACCTCATTAGCCCAAGAAACTGAAGAATTTTGGTCATCTGACTTAAAATCGCCATATATGGTTTTGGTGTCAAATTCTATTTTTTTCAATACTTCTTTGTTCTGTATTTCATGATGCTACATGTGTGACAGAATTATACCTTGCTGATTCGATTGATGCCGAATTCCTTCATTTAATTCAACCACATGAACTCAGTCAAAGATGCCTCCTGAAAATATCAACATTTTGGCCTCAAATAACTACTCTTTCAATTCCAAATAAATATTGTTGAATGTGATACCATTGAGGCAGCCAAGATGTTCAAACTTGGAAAATGAAGAGAACACACCTCGTTGATTCATATAATTTTTGTGATCACATGAGGATACTTATTTTCACCAGTCATCCTAGTTGAGCTTTAACAATCCAGTCCATCATACAATTGGCACAAGTCTTTGCGTAGCACAGACATCAATAAGACTCACCGTGAAGAGGAAGAAACCTCTTCAGAGAACAATTCCTTGAACAGCCAACAGGATACACGTTCAGGAGGAAGCATGGAACACTCCATTTGTAAAGTGTTACAATGGGACGGATACTCTACTAAACAGCACACAGTCTTTTAACAGCAGTGTTGCAGGCCGAGATATTCCCAGATACAGGATAAAAGATGACAAGATTGCTATGGATGGTGTACGCCAGTAAAAACATTACTCGGAAGTGGGATAGCAGTCAGGTAGAAATGAAAGGCAGTTCAAGAATTGAGTGTTTTAAAACCTTGACTGTGTTCAATTTCCCTTCCTCAACACAGGGTCAGAGATCATTTACAGTATCTCAGCTGAGTCAGCTAATCTATATACAGGCTTCCAAACAAACATGAAAACTAATTGCTCAGGATCATGTCAACTGAAGTATTTTCCCAATAAACCATAACTGACTCTTGGTTATGTACTACAATTTAAAAGTTTAAGCACAAACTTGCAGCGACTCTTTTTAGAGGCTCTTATTTTAAATGCTAACTTCTAATCAGGGGTACAGGTAACTGCAGTTTGAGTTTCAGGCAAGTGCTAGCAGTGCACACTACCTGCCTCCTCGGAAACCATCAGGGCAACCTTACCTGGTGTACAGTGATATACTGGCAAGGTATAGATGGCTCTCTCCCAACGGTCATGCAATTAATAAGTAGGCAGTGGCAAACTTCGGGCTCTGTAAAGGTTCAAATTGTATTTAGTTATGCCAATTACATAACCCAATGCCCCCGAGGTCCCTGCATTCTTTGTAAACCAGGTCTGAAAGATTTTGTTTTCACACTGTAGCATTAGATTGAAGTGCTGAGGTGATCACCTCCAATCCACCTCTTGCCACTTCAGTCTTGACTCAGGTCAGGCCTTGTCATCAGCTACCTCATCAGTTCAGAGTTGGTGCAAAACCATCATCATTCCAACTTTCAAGCTAAGTATCAACAGACTCAAAATGTTAACTGCTGCCCTCTACATCGTGTGCCATAACAGGTACGTTTCTCCAGCACTGCTTCTATACCAGCATCTTAAGTTTTTTGCTTTTATTATTCAGACTCAAACTGGTGGCACCCTTACTGGTGAGGTAACATCACTACAGAACATTCAGTAATGCCACATTCCAAAAACAACAATGTTTCAGCACAACCTTTTCACAGAAATATCATCCCAACTCTCAAATGTTGTCAAATCACAATTTTATTGCTGAATTATTACAAGATCTTGTAGGATATCTCAAACAATTAAACAAATCCAGTAACACATCAATTTCCAAATTCACTTTGTGCAGCAATTTTAATCTTCTTAGTATCATTCAAGTTTACTTGGCCTCTAAGAGATACTTCTTCTAATGGCTGGTTTTGGGCGCTATAAATTGTCACTAACATTTCATACAGAAACAAGAACTAATGAATTAAACCTTGGTATGCGGATTTATTTCAACTATCCAACATTAGATTCACTTTTTCAAAAACTTGGACCAAGTCCTAACATCATCTTAAACTGCAATCATCACCAGATCACTCATTAATCAGAACAGCAAATTGAGGAGTTGCTTAAACTATTACCCAAAATTTGGAGGTACTGGTTTCAAGACGTTTCTTTTTCCCTATAACACACTGGTGTATAACGCCTCTCACTGCAACCCAAAAGACTGCATCTTCACAGTGGATAATGAAAAGATAAACGTTAATAAAAATTATGACAGCTAAAACACACAACCTACTTAAGAAACAACAAGTTGGTGAATTGTTCTGAGAGGAAAAAATGATCAAGTGGACTAAAGGACCATCTGTATTTGAATCTTAATATGAACAGGCCCGAGATTAAAATATGCCAGTGTCCCGTCACATAAACAGGTAGAATAGCAATGCCATGCACACACATCAATACACATGAATTAAGAGCTATACTTCATTTATTAGAGACAGAATGTCACCCATCAGGCACTAAAAGCTGGAGTAAGTACACTTGACCATTAACACTCTCACTTGATTCAGTCAGTCAGTTACACACTGCCTCTAGGGTGTCCTCCATCCTATCATGTAAGCATGTGGTCCAGTGAGACGAAGATAATGTTAAAGATCTGACCTTTACCCAACCTGCCCTTTTTTTCTTCACGTCTCACTTTGTCCTGCAAAGGTACCTCACAGTCAAGCTAAGACAATATCTTCACCCAAAACACCGAAGGGCAAAAAACATCTGTATCCTTGCAGACATCATGTCTGAAGTCAGGAGGTCTCGCCAATTTTGGAGACCATCCAATATGAAATGTTTAAGAGAGCTCAATTTTAAAGGAATTTTTATTTCAAGGAATTTCTCATGCCCGTGACCTATGGACAGATTGGTTTCAATCTCAGCACCAAGCTAATTTCTCAAATCTGTTTGTTTCGTACACACATTTGGAGGAGTTCAAATATTCACTCTTCCGATCATTACCAGGATTTCAGCCTGGCATCACACAAAGCACCCTCTAACACAACCCAACTTTAGCAACAAATATCATTGACGGTTCAAGGAATTATATAGTACAACTACACAACAAGTCAATGTTTTACAACAAATGGAATTACAGTACCTGTGTACAGAAACACAATGCTCTATGTACTGTCCAGTCGTTACGACCAACAATCAATGTTGAAACACACAAGTTAGTCACCCAATACATCAGCTTGCAAATTCATCTGAAACCCTGCAATCAACCATGGGAATCAAAAATACAGGATTCTCTTTGAAAGCCTCTTCTTTTAGTTGGCCTACCATCTACAGCAAAAAGCACAAAATCTGCCACTTCTAAATGATCTGAATGTCACTACCTAGGTTCATTCAATGTGTGCAAAAGGCAAACTTGGAGGAGCAGTGACTACCTATCAAGCAAGAAATAATTTGATTCCCACAGTAAACATTTTAGTTAAAAACTGCCTTACTTCAATTCAACTTCAATTGAAGGTCGACTGTATTGCAGATCATTCAAATATAAAGTGCAAAATCACAAACCATTGGAAAGTGGGTCTGTTTTATGCCAGATTAAAATCTAACAACATCCACAACATAAATCTGATTCACACTTGAATGCCAACTCATGTACTTCCTCCCACCTTTGATGAACACATCCAACCTTACAAATACATACAAGAACAGACACATTTAAGGGGAGCATCCTGCAATCACATTCATTTCCAAATAATTCCTGTCATGCATCAGCTGAACCTTCCAAACCATTTGCTATCATCAGGAAATGGGAACTGCAGACAGAAAAATCCACCAGCAAAACTGACACTCGCTTGAATGTTCCAACATAACATCCATACAAAAAGTGCAGACAGCAACAAAAGCCAGGGATTTCCGGGAGGTGGGGGGGGTGCAGCAGGAAAGAGAAAATAACTTCAGGAAATATAAATATTTTGCTTTGTTTTACCTTCTGCAACATCATCATCTATAGCTCCTTTCACCTGAGAGAAACACCACTGAATGTCATTGCCACCACTTCCAACTCCTGAATGAATGGAGAGGGGAAAAAAATTAATAAGATACGCATTGATTTTTAGAAATTAAATTTGCACAGAGGGTGTACCGGGGGCGGGGGGGGGTGGTGAGTGGAAGAAACTAAAAAATCCTTTCCAGTCTCACATTGGAGCTGGCCGTTTTTTAAAAAAAAGAAATCAACAAACTCCAGGAATTATAAATCATTATCTAAACTGTTTAAAGCTTTGAACCCTCTCAGGTGCAACCCTGCCCTTTTCCTTCACTCTGTGGAGCAATAAGTTCAACACTCAAAACCCCAGGCCTTGAAGGGGGGAGGGAGGAAAAAAAGGCTTCAAATTTAAAAACAAATCCAGAACCGAGGGACTGGCGAGGACACAGAGAACGTTCAGTGCAGCTTCCGTCCCTTTTTTTCCTCGCTTCTATCCTCACCTGCCATGGCGGACCGGCTGGAAATGGAGGTAGCCGGCTTTAGCGCGGTGCCCAAGGATGCGGCCGAAGCTGCAAGCGAACAGGCCAGGCTGCACTAGGCTGAGGATGGCGGCGGATTGGCTTCGGATTGCGCTGCTGCGCCCTCCCCCGCTCTCTGAGCCCTTCAAAATGGCGACGCGCCCGCCCCGGCCATCTTCCAATGACGTCACCGCATCGAGACGGAGGGGGAGCAGTGCTGGAGCAAAGGGGCGGGGCCGGGGCCAGCGCTCTGCAAGCACTCCCACCGTCTACACCAAATCAAGCATTTCAACATGAGCAGCAATCCTTTTGCACACAATTCATGCTTCTGAAAACGTTGTGAAAAGTGGCATGAAATCCCACTGATTTTGTTCCTCGGCCTCCATCCGGTAAGACCACATGTTAAAACTTTTCACTTTTCCTGGTCTATAATTCCATGATATCCGTGATCTCCTCTAAACTTACAGCCTGCTACAATATTTGCACTCTCATTCTGAACTCTTGCACATCTCGAAATTAAATCATTCTCGCACGAGCTGCAGTGTTTTCATTTGACTGAGCCAAAACTCTGTCATGTCTTCCCTAAATCCCGTTTCCTGCAGTAAGATACTCCTTCAAACCGACCTCTTCAAACGACTGTATGTCATTTGTTCAAATGATCTCCTCCTGAGTTTACGCAAAATTTTGGTTGACAAGGTAGGACCTTACACTGCGCTAAAAGTGTATTATAAATGCAGATCATCCTCTGTATTCAATGAGCCTTGGGTGTTTGACAACAACTTACATTTGTGTAGCATCTCTTGAAATGTATATGAAGAACTGTAATGTAAATGTCAGCCAATTTGCATGCAGCAACCTCCCACAAACAGCATTACCAGATAATCTGTTTTTGTGATGTTGGTTCAGTGATATATGTTAGCCAAGATACTTGGAAGATTATCCTAATTCTTCCTCAAGCTATGGTCCAGAGATATTTTATGTCAAGCTAATTGGACACACAAGATATCAGTATCCAAAGGGCAGCACTCCATTGTACTGCACGAGAGTCTGCACCTACATTTTTGTACTCAATTCTTAAATAGGGCTTGAACCAACAACTACACTGAGAAATGAGAGAGCAATCAGTGACCACAGTCAACACCACATTATGGTGGATAATTTTTGTACTATACTAGATCTGGCTCTCCCCTCAACTGTTTACACTGATAAAAATTCAGACGGACAAATGTGATGCAAATTTGACAGACACATTTGACCATTCTTTGAGAATTAAACCAAGACATTGTATAGTAGGAGACTTTACAGCTGATGATGGCAGAGTGACAGGATCAGACACAGTCAGCATGGATTTGTGAAGGAGAAATCATGCCTGTTTTTCCTCTCACCTCAAGCCACACCCCCATCTCCTAACATCATCCCGCCCCCTTGACCTGTCCATCCTCCCTGGACTGACCTATCTCCTCCTCACCCCCCTACCTACACTCACCTTTACTGGCTCCATCCCCGCCTCTTCGACTTGTCTGCCTCCTCTCCACCTATCCTCTCCTCTATCCATCCTCGATCCACCTCCCCCTCTCTCCCTATTTATTTCAGAACCCTCTTCCCCTCCCCCATTTCTGATGAAGGGTTTCGGCCCGAAACGTCAAGTTTTCCTGCTCCTATGATGCTGCTTGACCTGCTGTGTTCATCCAGCCCCATGCTTGTTATCTCGGATTCTCCAGCATCTGCAGTACCTTTTATCTCTTGACAAATATATGTTGGATTTCTCTGAAGACGTAATCGGTAGAGTTGACAAGGGGGAAGCCAGTCAATGTAGTATATTTGGACTTTCAGAAAGCGTTTGACAAAGTCCCACGTAAGAGAATAATGTTCAAGATTAAAGTGAGATAACAAGGTGTGGAGCTGGACGTTTCGGGCCTAGAAACGTCAAGCTTTCCTGCTCCTATGATGCTGCTTGGCCTGCTGTGTTCATCCAGCTCCACACCTTGTTATCTCGGATTCTCCAGCATCTGCAGTATCTATTATCTCTGATACAAGATTAAAGTGCATGGAATTGGGCTAGTGTATTGAGATGGACAGGAAACTGGGTGGCGGACAGGAAACAATTACTAGGAATTAATGATGAGATAACA
>JAHRHZ010000003.1:8114681-8129738 GCA_024137785.1 Ginglymostoma cirratum
GCACCTTGTTATCTCAGATTCTCCAGCATCTGCAGTTCCTACTATCTCTGAAACAATAGGAATTAATGGGTCCTTTTCAAATTGGCAGGCAGTAACAAGTGGGGTGCCACAGGGATCAGTGCAGGGACCCCAGCTATTCACAATACATACTCATGATTTGGATGATGGAACAAAATATAACATCTCAAAGTTTGCAGATGACACCAAGTCGGGTAGCAGGGTGAACTGTGACACGGATGCAGAGATCCTTCAGCATGATCTCGACAGGTTGGATGAGTGGGCAAATCAATGGTAAATGCAGTATAATTTGGATAAATGTGAGGTTATTCGCTTTGGGAGCAAAAACAAGAAGGCAGATTACTACCTGAATGGCTATAAATTGGGAGAGCGGGGAGTGTGCAACCGGACCTGGGCATCCTTGTGCACCAGTTGCTGAAGGTAAGCATGCAGGTACAGCAAGCTGTAAAGAAGGCAAATGGTATGTTGGCCTTCATTACGAGATGTTTCGAGTACAGGAGCAGGGATGTGCTGTTGCAGCTGTACAGGGCTTTGGTGAGACCACACATGAAATATTGTGCACAGTTCTGGTCTCCTTTTCTGAGGTTTTGAGGGTGTGCAGCGAAGGTTTACTGGGCTGATTCTGGGGATGGTGGGTCTGGCATATGGACAGAGATTGACTTGGTTAGGATTGTTTTTGCTGGAGTTCAGACCACTGAGGGCCAGGGTGGGGGGTGAGATCTCATTGAGACTTAGAAAATTCTAACAGGACTGAACAGGGTAGATGCAGGGAGGATGTTCATGATGCTGGGTGTGTCCAGAACCAGGGGTCACAGTACAAGGATTTGGGGTAGACGATTTAAGACAGAGCTGAGAAGACATTGCTTCACCCAAACAGTGATGAGCCTGTGAAAT
Source organism: Ginglymostoma cirratum (assembly GCA_024137785.1). Lineage (NCBI taxonomy): Eukaryota > Metazoa > Chordata > Chondrichthyes > Orectolobiformes > Ginglymostomatidae > Ginglymostoma > Ginglymostoma cirratum. The sequence continues at coordinate 8,115,594 of JAHRHZ010000003.1, forward strand.
TCGTTACAACAGGAAGCAGTTGATGCTAAAACATTGAATGTATTCAAGAGGCGACGAGATACAGCACTTCGATCGAATGGGATCAAAGGATATGGGGAGAAAGTGGGATTAGGCTTTGAGTTGGACGATCAGTCATGATCATGAACAGCACAGCAGGCTCAAAAGGGCCGAATGGCCTCCTCCTACTCTTATCTTCCACTTTTCTATGTTTCTATTCCTGCAGCAAAACATATATTGTGACGGGCAGCAGCTGCCATTTTGCCCAAATTTCATTATTAATATTCTCACTTATCAAAATTGTTGGTTCAAGTCCAATAATCCAGGTTGACACATCAGTGCAGTACGAAGACACTGCTGAAGGTATAACATTTTGCGTGAGATCTTTAGCTGAGGTCCCATCTGCCTCTCAGATAATGTAAATTAGCCAATGGCATTTGTGAAGATGACCAGGATTTTTCTCCAGTTTTTTTTACATCAACCAGTATTGTTTACATTATGACACAGCTTGGAACAGGGTGGGATCTGAACCAGATCAGAGGCAGGAACACTTTTCCTCCAGTAATGCAGCCAATAATGAAGTACTAAGATAGGTCTTCTGATCATTTATTTCATTGCTGTTTGTGAAAGCTTGGCATGCACAAATTGGCTATTTCAGAACTATTTTACTGGCTTGAAAGCACTGTGGAATACTCTGAAGTCAAGAAAGTCAATCAGTGGAATCTACCGATCCAACATCAATGGCATGAGTAACAACATGGTCCATAAAACAAGCTTTCACTATCTTTCCTGCAGTCAAATAACTTGTATATTTAACGAGTCCCAAAGATAATGGGCACATTCTTACTTGATAGCAAGTTAAATGTTGGAAATCTACTCAAGGTCCGTCAACCTCTGAAACAAACAAGGCAGAACTGAAATCAGGCAAATCTTTTACCCAAGCTTCTCTATTTGCTGCCTATTTTCTTTTTTATTTGGGGTTTTCAGGATTGACACTTTTCCTCCTTCTACCTTATCACAAAACTTAGCAAGGCCATTATTTCAGCTGGTGCATTTGTTCGAAATTTTGACTTCATGACACTTCGCAGGATAACAGTGGTATATTTTTCCATCCCTCTCCTTCTAAAGCCAAAATTCATGTTTTCAGAAAAAGAGAAAGCAAAATTATCAGGGAAAACATCTCAGTCACAATAATTTGCAAAGCTAATAAAATATTTTCTAGTCTGAACCCAGACTGCATTTTACTGAGCACTCCAAAGTGTGTTACTTTTTAAAATTTGAATGTTGTCTTCAAGCTTGGGATGTTAAAGCTCAGGGATGCAATAGTTTCTCTCAGTTTCAAGATACAGGTAGACAGAGGACAGAGGACAGATTTCTCCACTCTGCTAACAAGGTCACTGCTCAATCCCAAGTTTCCAAGAGAGCTCCCTCACATAACATCTTTCAGATTAATCATGAAACCAAGGATTTGTTAAACCAAGTTTGTCTTCTAAGGAGGTTATTTTTAATATCAGCAGATCAGCAATCCTGTATATCCTGGCCAACTTTTATTCTTCAAGCAACAACAAATAAGACAGACTGGTCATTATCACATTGGTCATTCAAGAACTGGCCACGCAAGTTAGGCTTCCACATTTCCAAAAACCTAACAGTCACAAAACGGCTTTAAAGCACTTTGAAACATCGGTGGTTGTGAAAGATGCTGGTCAATGCAGGTTTTTCCTTAAATTTTACAACTTCTCATTGTCACTAATGTATAATTTACGAAGTTAGGTCATTCATGGATCAACCTCATTGAATAGCTGAACAGGTTCAACAGGCGAAATTGTCAATTCCCAATCATGATGTACTTTAAAAGATTCGATTGGGAAGACAGAAGTTGGCAGATCAGCCGAATGGATGGCAGCTGCAACTTATTCCTCTGCATTAATTATTTTGCAGGACAGCATTTTGTGTAGAAAACAGGTGATAACAGGATGCATTCAATGAAACTATGGTGTGGGACATAAAGGAACAAAGAGATCAAACGCAACTGCAGATAGGTAAAGTAACCAACTGAGGGATAAGAGCGATGTACATACTTTGGGACATCACGTACAAAAGCAGAGAAAGTGATAAATCAGTGAGGGGATGGTTTTAGTCCTCATTAAAGTGACTGAATAATTTTCAGGAATATTGTCAACAGAACTCCAAAGCCACAGAAATTACAAAGCCTAAGTTCACAAGGATACAAGGGTTAAAAAAAACTGGCATGATGAAACTGATTTCAAGTGGTGCAAAGAAAACCATGAGGAAATTTATTCCTCCTTCAAAGTTAGTGCAAGTATTTGGTCCAGTCAGGAAAGTTATTCACTTCAGCTGGAGTCAAGTACAACTATGGTCATCAATTTAATTCTCATTTGGAGAAAGAGGCAAGATCAGGAGAATCAAAGAGAGTTGTGATGTCATGAAACAACCTGTTGCTGGAGTAAGAAGCACAGACCATTGTAATGTCTGAAAGGCAAAGTAGATAAAAACAGTATTTAACTGAGAAAAATGTACATGGCTTTGGAGGCAATACAGGTTAGGTTTCCTGTCACTGCTGCAGACATGATCAGCCAGTGGGCCAAACGGCCCCTTGCCACAATGAATACATCTTTGATTGTGAGTCAAGGCAAGAATGGCAAAAAGGCTTTCTCTCTGAAGATTAATCAGTGCCTGGAGTGAGCAATCTAACAGATTTACTTGTTCAGTTGAAACGTTTAAACAAAAACTCTTGATTTGATTTGCACTTGAAAGCAAGCAAAAAAAAATCCTGTCACGTTATTCATTTCAACTTTGTGAAATAACAAGAAGAAACTCTTAATACTGTGGTCAAATCACATTTTCCTTATAATCCATCAGGTAGTTTCTGACTACAATAGCTTCTAATGCAGATGAGGTACTCAGTGTGAGAAGATCCATTTTCTTCAGGGATGTAGTCTTGTTGAGGAAGAATTGTCATTGAGTGATCACTCACCACAGAAATGCTGCACTGTCACTTATTGTATATTTGAAATGGGCTAAGCCCATCTTCATCTTATGCAAATGACATAATATACATGGCATCTGAAGTTGAGAGGTTGGGAGAGAACATTGCCTCCAACTGGTATCCAGAAAGTCTTCCTGATCAGTGTAATTGTAAGAATAAGTCATGACAGGATGAAGTTCAGCTAATATGCCAACAACACCAGCTTTCCAACTACTGAGGTCCTGGAGATCCTGAGAACAGCATCCCACAAAGCATCACATTCAGAATAGGAATAAAGAACAAACATCAGGGAGAGAAACAAAAATCTCAAAGATAGCACAGCATATAAAGAGACAATATGCTCAGGACAATTATTAGACATGAAACGTTCTAATAATTCAAGGTCTGCTACAATTATTTGGGGCAGCACGTTGGCTCAGTGATGAGTACCACTGCCTAACTGGGCCAGGGACGTGGGTTTGATGCCAGTCTCAGACAACTGTCCGTGTGTTGTCTGCACTTTCTCCCCATGTCTGCTCCTGTTTCCTCCCACAATCTGATGATGTGCAGTTTAGGGGGACTGACCATGTTAAATTGCCCATAGTATGCAGGCTAGGTGGACTAGCTATGGGAAATGCAGGGATAGGGTGGGATGCTCTTTAGAGGGTCGGTGTGGACTCCAGTGGCCTGCTTCCACAATAGGGATTCTATGATTCTCATTTTCTTGAGATCAACCAAAGCCCTCAAGTGAGACTATTTCCATCTGCTATGCCAATCAGATTACTTTGCTTCATATCTGCAAAGTGTTCCATGCATGCTCATTTAATTCATGAATGCATGCCTAAATTACTAAGCAGTAGTGTCAGATATGTCAAGACTGAAAAATATCCCCCTTCACCACTGTAGATTGTAGGAAAACAAGACACTCTAAAATACAATCAGTGAAATAATAGTCTGATCTGTCAGTTACACGGGTCCTTCGAATTACAGAGGTGGGGTCTGACCTTGTACTTAGGTTGTCGTGAGCCCCATCAATCTCCGATTCATTCCTTCTGCTCTCATCCTTCTTCACTGTGCGTCGTAATGATTTGCAATTTAATGGCAGCCAAGATTGGATTTGGAGCAACTTGATAATTTAGGAACATTCTCAATGGAATTAGGAAATTGAGATGGGGTGATCGATCTTTGTAAAACTTTGAAGGAATCAGGTTACATCAACTACAATAGGCAGGTCCTTGTGGCGCAGTGGGAGTATCTCCACCTCAAAGGGTTCAGGTCTCACCGACAGGTGCGCAATAACATCCCTGAAGAGATTGATTAGAAAATATCTAAACCATGGTCAATTCATTCACCTTATCCAAAAGAGCAGAACCAAAGGACCCAGCTTGCACTTGAACAGGGATAATTCAACAATACTCTGAACAAGCATCCGCTCAGTGAGCAAAAGTTATCTCTATAGAACAGAATCCTTTGTAAGTTTAATAGATTTCCTTTCAAAAATAATATTTTAGGACACACTGTATATGCAGTTTGATACGTGACTGGTGTATACAGACAACATTACTTTGGACCTATGTTTCCCAAAAGGTCTGCACCGGGGGTTTTCCTTGCCTTACATCTGGTTTTATTATTGACTAATTAATAGAGACTGATTGGTCCATTGAGCCAACAACTCCATTCGCCTTGCATCCAATACAACAGTGAATGGCCTTAGTATTTTTGCACCATGCAGTTCCTATAATCCAGCTTCAGTAATTTTTTTTTCCCCATATTGAAGGTCTTGTGTGGTATTTTATTTTGGGTCCTGCATCAAATTTACAAGGGTTGTGCAAATAATCCCAAAATAATTCAAGAACTGATAGAAAAAATAACTTAATACAGAGTACAATTAGAATGTAGAACAAACGCAATGGAGGAAGATCACAAGAAGTTTTGCTTGCAAAAAGGACATCAAAAGTAATGGGGAGCAAGTTGGAGGACACTATCACACAAAGTGGCTGGTAAAAGAAAAGATTAAACTGAGGATCAAATGGCCGATTTCTGTCCTGCATTATGGTACCAAAAACACCCAGAATAGCCATTAAAAAGTGGACGGCGAGTGACAAGACACTTGTATTGTTATGTTCGGTATCACTGAAGCAGACTAAATTAATGGTTACAATTTATTTATAAGTTAATGAAAACATAGAAAGAAAAGGAATTATGAAAGAGTATAACATGAGCGTGCACTGGAATTGGCGAATTCAGGTAATCATTTCATAAAACTGTAGTCCACTGTCTTGTACAGAAAAAAGCTACTCTGGATAATCAGGTGAACTTTCTCTTAAGTACATATTTAGCAGTGTTACAAATTAACATATTACACACAAGACATCAGCAAGACCTATTCGCTAAACGTGGGTGCCTTTGCCAGGACGAAAGCCCCCCTTTCTTATAATGCCTTTTCTTCTGAAACAAAGAAACATGTCACTAGTTTTGACACACTAACAGATGGAAATACAGGTTTCTGACTTCCCTCTCACCTTTCCGTCAAGCTGGCTTTCACAGCAAAAAACATATCTCTGTCCTTGATGAACATTTCAGACCTGTTATTCCATGTATCAAAGGTACAGAGCGAAATTATTTCCGAACAAACATCCTTCATTCCTCTCTGTCACTCTATCTTATAATTCCTCCCTCCCATTCCTCAGATGACATGTCCATCCTTGGCCTCCTACAATGCCACAGTGATGCCACCCGAAGGCTGCAGGAACAGCAAATCATATTCAGCCTGGGAACCCTGCAGCCCAATGGCATCAATGTGGATTTCACAAGCTTCAAAATCTCCCCTCCCCCAACCGCATCCCAAAACCAGCCCAGCTCATCTCCACCTCCCGAACCTGTTTTTCCTCTCACCCCAAGCCACACCCCCATCTCCTATCTACTAACATCATCCCGCCCCCTTGACCTGTCCATCCTCCCTGGACTGACCTATCTCCTCCCTACCCCCCTACCTACACTCACCTTTACTGGCTCCATCCCCGCCTCTTCGACTTGTCTGCCTCCTCTCCACCTATCCTCTCCTCTATCCATCTTCTATCCGCCTCCCCCTCTCTCCCTATTTATTTCAGAACCCTCTTCCCCTCCCCCATTTCTGATGAAGGGTTTAGGCCCGAAACGTCGAGTTTTCCTGCTCCTATGATGCTGCTTGACCTGCTGTGTTCATCCAGCCCCATGCTTGTTATCTCGTATTCTCCAGTTTAGGTAGTTTTATCTACCTCAGGCCAACTACTTAAATTTGGCTATGAATTGCACCTACTGAGATGATTATATTCATTTTCAGTAATACTTTTCCCATCAAACTTTTCCAAGTCAGCATCAGAATTCATAGAAATGAGCCAAAGTGGAATTACTGCAGAAATCGTCATCAGCAAATAGATGTAAGGTTCCAAGTAAAAATTACAAATTTTGTTGGGTCCATTTTGACTGAGATCTCCTTGCTGGGTCCTGTTTGTTTGCTACTAAGTTCTATTCTATCACATCTCAGACCCAAGTGGGCCAATCCATAACGTGCTCCAATCAGTGCTGCAGTGAAATTTTGTCTTCCGCTCTTGCCTGGGTGATACCACACACCTTACACATGCAGCCTGTGTCATGTTCAAACCCTGCCTCACTTTAAGCAAACCTGGAACACTACAGGGCAGACAATTTACTTCACAATCCTATCTGGACATTTTCAGTTGGACAAGGTGAAATCTCTATCGGCAATGAGAGAACTGGTTAACAAAGATTGCTATTTCTCTTCTACATCTTTTAATGATGAACTAAGGTCCTTGTCTTCATCTGTCAAGGAAACCTCTCATGAATTTTTCACAGGAAATCTTGGTTGGCAGGGAAAAGAGTTTACTTAAAACATTGTGTGTTGAAAAAGCATATTTAGACAAGAAAAATGGGGTTGAAATGGTAGAGACTCAAGATGCTGATGACGCCTTAGACGAGATAAGGTGCATCAAGTGGCTGAAGGGGCTGGCTGAAACAAATGGGACCTGTACACTCAGAACATCATGAAATTAAACAGCTTAATGATTCCTGTCTGGTGTGAACTCAGCCCATCTTCAGACAGATTAAAGAAATAGACAAGCAAAAAACATAAGGAATTGGTCCCAAGAACTAGCTGTAGTCATTTTTACACCCATTGGTTGATGCTATCTGACAAATATACAAAGGTAACTCTGACAAAGCCTGTAGCTCATCCCTCTAAATGAAATGACTAACTCCCCAGAAACAGACAATGCAATGATAAAAGACTCAATATCACCTCGTTATTGGGCCACAAATGGAATTAAATCGGCAACATACTAAGACGAATCTTGATTTGTGTGCTAAATATCAGTGTGTTTTTTTTCTTAAATTTTTATTTTCATTAAGACATAAATATCAGCCATATTCCGTTCTGATGAATGAACACTGCACGCTGAACATCAACTCTGTTTTACTCTCCACGGATGCTGCCAGATCTGCTGAGTTTCTCCATCACTTTCTGTTTTTAATACAACCTTACTATACATCTTCTAATCCCAGTTTTGATGCCAGAAACTGCATGGACTTTGGCCTAACTCAGTGAGGCTTTATTCTAAACTCATGGAAAGGTAAAGTCACCATCGACTGCCCAGACCACAGGCTGCACTCTCATTAGAGGGGGGGAAGACTGGGGGTTGTTCAACCTGAGGGGCACCATACCTCAGGTGAAGGGAGAGGTTGAGAAGTAGAGTCCTTCCTGGTAACCTCAGCCAGTGCAGGAATTGAAACCACACTGTTGGCATCATTCCACTTCAAACCAGCTGTCCAGCCCGAATTCCCACAAGTTTGCATTTTAAAAGCCATACAAAACCACATCCAATCTGTCACCCCTCCAAGCTTCTCACAATAAATCTCACCTTTGCATAGACCTATCCTACTCTCATCTGTGCAGAGCCTTGGGTTCATGCTTTTCAAAAAGTTCATAACATTGTTGCAAAATTGAGAAAATCTTTTAAAAACTACAAACATCTTAAAGCCTTTGTCCACTCGAGGTGTCAGGCTAAAAATCCTGAAGCTTCATTTTCCCACATGGTTGGTCACATGGGTTTGGTACTGCTGATTGAGATGCAATTACATCACTGACATAAGCACCAAATCTAACCTCATTCTCTTTACAAGATGAAAGCTGTGTGAGCGAGACAAGTAAAGCCATACTTCACATTACATGCAGCAAACTTCTATCATTTTTTGGAAACATCATTGAATATGAATTCTGCTTAAAACAAATAACAGCATCTGACAAAAAACACAACATTGTGTGTTCATGCACAGCATTTACCTCAGTCATAAATGTTGATATTTACATCAACATTTAACTTGAGATTCACTCCTCTGACGATCCACTTAGAGTGAGCAGACCCAGAATGTGTGGTGTCCAATCTAGAGTGACAGCAGCTCTTGGGAACTATACTCATCACCCCTGTGCTTGCTAACCTATATTTACTCACAGTTAAGCTGCAATTCAATTTCAAAACTTCCTTCCTTATTTCAAATCCCTCATGGTCTCACCTCTGGAACCACCTCTTTGTAGTCCACCGTCATTGGCCTCTTGATCCTTCTCAATTATCACCACCCTTAGAAGCTATGCCTTCAGTTGCCCTGGCCCTGAGGTCCCAAATACTCTCTGCCTCTCTTTCCTCCTTGCAATGTTCCTCATATGGGGTGCTGTCAGATTTTATTTCAAAGGTGTGAAGTTTTCATACATTTAAATAAAGACAGAAATAGACACATACTTTATTTCAGCAAACAGTGGTGCTAAACTCATTTGTTTCCCTGTGCAAAGGAAGGAAGGTAGCAATGGGAGTGGAACACAGATTACAATTTCACAGTCCAGCTACTTCTGCTAAGCGAGTGAATATTAAAGGGAAACTGAACACTGATTCTTAGGGACAGATTGTTCACCAAAGATCACTTTGGTCAACACTCACATGGGAACAATAGTCACGTTCCTTAAGTGCTCATGATACATTAGTGTCTACAAATCCAAAACACTGCACCAAAAATATGAGCCATGAGTTTCTAAGACAGTTGAAGAAAAATGGTTTGAATTCTATTTGGAATTATCTTTCTTGGGATAGAAAAGCACAAGACACATGATTTCAGGTTCTCTTCAGCAAAATCTTGTTCTATCCCTCAAAATGACTTGCAGCTTCATGTTTCCCCCTCTCACACCCTTCATTTGTGCGAAATACATAAGTGAAGACCAAGGTGAAAATGCAAGGAGGTGGGTAGCATCAGCCGACTCACCCTTGAATCAAAACAATGGTTGTTTGGGCTGCAACAGAACAAATTTCCTCAACAACAGTCCATGAGCCTTGCCAACAAAAAATGGTATATCAACTAGCTCTTCTCCTAAGCAGTGTTTTTCTGGGACAGATATGCTGCTGGATAGGTTGCTCGACTCAAAACAAGTCTTTTTCACTTGTACTACATATTACACTGTGCATACAGCAGAGAAATAGTCATTTGACCCAACACGTGTACGCTCCAAACAGATCTCCTCCCAACCTTTGCGTGTCCCCATTAATATATTCTTCTGTTCCTTGTTCCATTATGTATTCATCTGCTTTCTCCTTTAACGCACCTCTGCATTCTCATCACTCTGGGTTGTGTTTTTTCTCTCCTGAATTGCACAGTGAATTTAATTTGGACTCTCTTATATTAATGGCTGAGTCCTGGTCTTGCCTGCAAATGCAAATATCATCTTCAAAGAAGCATGTCAAACCTTCTGCTAATGTGAAAGACTTCCTGTTAACCCCGGTTGTTCTGTTTTATGGAGCAAAGAACCCCAGCCTACACAAGATTTCCTGATGGCTATCACCTCTAACATATGATTCCTTGTTTGCCTGATGTCTAATCTGACCTCTGCTGAGTTGATAACTGTAGTATGAGTGAGAATAGAGTTTCAATTCGCAGTTTCCTTTCTTGTGAGTTAGTGAAAGCCCTGTTCAGCCACAATTCCTATCCTTGCTCCCAAGCAAAAACTTGAACATTTTTGATCTCAAATCGCCTATAAGCCACCCACACCTCCCTACCCTTCAGTGAAATAACCTGTCAATACTCAATGTCTAGACTCACACTTGAAGAGCAGCCACGTACTGGAAGATGCTGTTGGAACTGCATTCGAGCAAGAATCCACACCTTCAGAAAAGGAGAGAGGACAGGTGAAAGGAATTAAATTACACACATATATGTAAAATTGAACATTAAATATTTTATTTGGTGCATGTTGCACTGTTCACACCTGATGTATAAGTAACGTGAACCTGTTTACCCTGTGCCAAATCCATTTCCAGAAAATCCCTGTAGATAGGCATCATTAGTCATACTTATGTTTTGGATCCTTTAGAATACTGCACTGTACAGTGAATTAACAATGGGATAAAACCGATCACCAGTCAACAGGATTAGAACAGGACAAGGAGGCTTATCAAATGACAGCCTCTGTTGATGGGCTAATTTGAACTCCGATGTTGAATGAAGGGAAAGAAAGGGGGGGGGGGGAGAAAACTGACCGATTTGAAGTGAGGATCCGTATCAGTGTGAAATTGAGCAAGAAAAGTCATCATTTGCAGCATTCCTCTGCTTTGTTCTGGGTCGAGATCTATCTCTTGTGCACAACTCCATGTGACTGGGAAGATAGAGACATCGTGGCAATCCAGAGACACAGGCAAATGCTCTGAGGAGATGAGTTCAAATTCCACCATGTGGAACTCAAATTCAAGGAATAAATCAGGAACTGAAAGCCAGTGTCAGTACTGACCATGAAATCATTAATTTCAAAAAAGCCTTTCTGGTTCACTCATGGCCTTTAGGGAAGGATATTTGCCCTTCACACCTGGACTGAATGGCACGTGATTTTACATTCACCGAAACATGGTTGGCTCGTAACTCCCCTCTGAATGGTGTATCAAACCACACAATTCAAGTGTCAATCTGAGATGTAACAAAGGCGAGTCTTTCACACATCTAACCACATCTCTTCAAAGAATAATACAAAGAGTCCATCTGCAACACTACAAGGCTCTGAAGTCAGCCTGCAGTCCAAATCAAGCACATCATGTGCAATTTTGTGCCCCTTTCATGGATAATCAATGCCACAAAGGCAGCAGAATGAACTGCTGGAGCATCAACAGGTTGATATTAGCGTCCAAATTGTTGCCAAATTTTCCTTGGGTTTTGCAGTGCCTCTCACGTAAGGAGCTATGGGTGCTCAGACAAGAGAAATGCAGCCAATGATTGCTCAATTCTTCACCATCCCCAGCCCCAACCCCAAGGGAACCCTGCCATGCCAAAACAGATTGAGAGTTGCAAATGTGAGTTTGCATCAAGTGTGAACCTGGCACAGTACAAACGCAGAGTGAGGATCGGCAGGTCAGCAGAGTGACACTACCCATTAATACAACAATAGCATTCAAAATGCAATTCAGTGGAACATAATGCAGAACCTTAAAGAAGAAAACATCTTATGAGGCTAAGGCAGGGTTCAATGCTTAAATGTAACTTGTTCCTTCATTATTGGATATTTGACATTCCAAGGAAACATCTGTGTTCAAAGTACCCTGTCCCATTTAGTCGAAACAGATGAATAAAAGTATGGCTCAACAGTTTCAATACAGTTTACTGATGGAGACGCAATGTTGCCTCTTCTTGCCAATGCTCACATTGATGCACGGTGATTTAGGATTCTTGGACTGGTACCATGTGTTGCAGTGCTGAGGCTGCACAAACTTGATTCTAATTGGGACCCTGCCTCCTCCAGTGTAAACTCACCAGTCCATAAATCACCATATATATAAAATATATACAAAGGAAGGGGGAATGACTTTGAAAACCCATTAAAAATGCAATCTGGAAGTATCTAAATCAGTCAAAATTTCAAATATAGATCTGATTAGTAGGAGAATGAAGCGCCCCTTGTAAACCACCTTATTGTTACATAGCTGGAAATTCTGTTTGGTGCAATCCAGCCATTAGGAATGAATGCTTTCTAATCCTATTCATCACAAACAGCCTTACAGCAGACTGCATACAACAGTTAATCAAAGGAAGAGAACAGTGTTCAGTCATCAAAGTCTGGGATGTCATCATAGGAGTAGCCTCTATATCCTCTTGAGGCATAGTATGCAATCCGAAGATGGTAAAAGCCAGGTAGGAAAACCAGGATTCCGATGATCAGCACTGGCCAGGTTGTGTCACTATACTGGAAGAGAAAAAAATGGAATCACTGATTTTCTTTTTGTAAAAGCAAAGGCACTTTTTGTCCAGTAGAATAGAAGAGTTGTTCACTGAGGTTGGTGGTGTTCTCTGAAGTGGAACGCTCTGATTTCAGATCCAACCCATATTCGTAGCAATTACAGTCTCTGATTGTTTGTTTAAAGTAACCTACTAAACCTGAATACACAGACAGACAGACAGACAGACAGACAGACAGACAATCTCCAATAATTCAGCTCTGAGTGTGCATATGTTTGAAAAACACAGCTGCTTTTAATTCAGCAATTAGCTATTTTATTCTGGACGCGAATTGGAAATGGAAGATGTTACAAACATGTCACTCACCGAACTGTTGATATACCCAGTCAGCAGCAGAGCACCAATGGTAATCAGCAATGAGCCAATCACAAACAAGACGGTTGCTAGTGCAATTGCTTTGTATGGAATTTTTGTTGGAAGCTTCTTAAACTGTGGGAAGGATAAAATAAACCATTAAAATTTGTTGATAATCTTGGATGAATTATGTAATAAAGGCACTATATAAATGCACAGCGTTGCTTTTTACGAACCATCAATTTTCCAATACCTCTCAAGTTCTTTCTGCAACTGTGTTTCAAAAGTACTTCGTTGGTTGTGGATGGAGATTGTCATCAGGTCATCAAAGCTATGAAATAAAATCATCTTTTCTTGTCTCATCTCTCAGCATTTGCTTTTATAATCTTTTTACTTCCTTCTCTTATGAGGGCACCAAGTGTTTGTTTTTAGTTTTACATGGACTGTGACCGTCAAGGTGGTGATGAGCTGCCTTCTTGAACCACTGCGATACATGTGCTGTAGGTAGACCCACAATGCCCTAGGGAGGGAATTTCAGGATTTTGATTCAGTGAAAGATCAGCAATATATTTCCAAGTCAGCATTTTGGGTGGCTTGGAGGGGAACGTGCAAATGGTCGGATTCCCATTTATCTGCTGGCCTTCTCCTTCGAAATGGAAGTGGGGAGGTAGTTAGGAAGGCACTGTCTCAAGATCTTGAGTAAACTTCTGCATACTTCTGTATGTTTCATATATTGTACACTGCTCCCGAGGGTCAATGGTAGAGGGAGTGGATGCTTATGGATGTGGTACCAATCAAGTGGGCTTCTTTGTCTTGGTAGTATTATTGGAGCTGCACCCATCCAGGTAAGTGGGAGTACTCTGTCTGGATATTACTGCTGTCGATGGCCCAGAGCACCTCACAGATGCCCAATCTTGAGTTGCTAAATCTGTTCCAAGTCTGTCCCATTTAACATGGTCAGAGTGCCTCACAACACAAAGGAGGATATTCTCAATGAGAAGGCAGGACGTGGTCTCCACAAGGACTGTTCATGATCACTCTTACCAATACTGTCATGGACAGATGCATCTGCAGCCTGCAAATTGGTATGAATGAGGTCGACTAGGTTTTCCATCTTGTTGGTTCCCTCACCACCTACTGCAGACCCAGTCTCGCAACGAAGCTGACAAGCGGAGTCAGGGACAGCATGAAAGCAAAAGAAAAAGCGTACAATATGATGAACATTAGTGGGAAACCAGAGGATTGGGAAGCCTGTAAAAACCAACAAAAGATAACTTAAAAAAAAGGCAGTCAGGGGGACAAGATGAAATACGAGGGTAAGGTAGCTCGTCATGTACAAGATGATTACAATTTTTTAGATATATAAAAGGTAAGAGAGAGGTATGCGTGGTCAGTGGACCGCTGGAAAATGAGGCTGGAGAAGTAGGAATAGGAAATCAAGAAATAGTGAATGAACTGAATAGGGACTTTGCTGTAATTATCATGGTGGAAGACACCAGTAGCAGACTAGAACTTCAAAACAATCGGGGGGGGGGGGGGGGGGGGGGGGG
>JAHRHZ010000003.1:8129838-8150585 GCA_024137785.1 Ginglymostoma cirratum
GTGTAGTGGCCATCACTAAGGATAAGGTGATGGGGGAGCTGTAAGGTCGAAAGGTGGAAAAGTCACCTGGAGCAGATGGGCTACATCCCAGAATTCTAAAGCAAATAGCTGAGGAGATTGAGGCATTTGTGGTGATCTTTCAGGAATCACTGGAGTCAGAGAGGGTCCCAGAGGACAACACAATGGCTAATGTAAAACCCCTGTTTAAAAAGGGAGGGAAACAGGAAACAGGAAATTATAAGCCAGTCAGTGTCACCTCAGTTGAACGTGGAGTTTTTTGAAGTGCTTGGCTTCATTAAGGGGAGGTCATGCTGAACAAATCTGTTAGAATGCTTTGAGGAGGCAATAGCAATTTACACAAAGGAGAGCCAGTGGATGTGATCTATTTGGATTTCCAGAAGGCCTTTGATCAGGTGTTTCTCAGGAGACTACTGAATAAGCTAAGTGTGCTTGGTGTTAGGGTGAAGTACTGCCATGGATACAGGATTGGCTGACTGCCATAAGGCAGAGTGTGGGAAAAACTGGGTAATTTTCAGGATGGCAGCTGGTGATCAGTGGAGTTCCGCGGGTGTGAGCATTTTGACCACAACTATTCATTTATACATGAATGACCTGGACAAAGAAACCGAGGGCATTTTGGTTAATTTTGCATATGACACAAAGATGGCTGGAGTCAGAGGTAGTTTTGAGGAAATGCAGAGGCTGCGGAAGGACTCAGACAGTTTAGCAGAGTGGGCAAAGAAGTGGCAGCTAGAATACAATGTGGCAAACTGTGAACATTATGCACTTTGGTAGGACGAAGAGAGACACAACCACTTTCTAAACAGGACAGGCTCAGAAATCTGAAGCACAAAGGGACTTGGGAGCCCTAATTCAGGATTCTGTTAACGTTAACATGCAAGTTCAGTCAGCAAATGCAATGTTAGCATTCATTTCTAGTGGGCTAGAATACAACAGCAGAGATATACTGCTGAGTCTGTATAACGCTCTGGTCAGACTGTATTTGGAATACTGTGAGCAGTTATGGGCCCAGTATCTAAGGAAGGATATGCTGACCCTGGAGGGGATCCAGAGGAGGTTTACAAGAATGATCCTGGGGATGAAGGGCTTGTAATATGTGGAGCAGTTGAGGACTCTGGGTCTGTACTCAATGGAGTTTAGAAGGATTGGTTGCGGGGGTGGGGGGGGGTGGGGGGCGTTCAGGGCAGAATCTCACAGAAACTTACAGGATACAAAGGCCTGGACAGAGCGAGCGTGGAAATATTTCCACTTGTAGGAGACACTGAGACCCGAAGGCACAGTTTCACAGTGAAGGGACGACCCTTTTGAAGTAATATGCAAAGGAATTTCCTCAGTCAGAGTGTGGTGAGTCTATGGAACTCATTGCCACAAAAGGCTGTAAAGGCCAAGTCACTGAGTGTATGAAAGACACAGACAGATAGGTTCTTGACTGCTAAGCGGATCAAGGGTTATGAGGAGAAAGCATGAGAATGAGGTTGAGAAATGTATTAGCTGTATCAGACTCGATGGGCAGAATGGCCTAATTCTGCCTATATATCTAATGGTTCTATGATCTGTCCTGTTTCGGATCCAACCAGCACGGTCAGTAGGAGGTTCCCCTGCCTGTGTTAAAACTAATTCCATGAGACTTCATGGGGTCTGGAATCAATTTTGAGGACTCCCAGGGCAACTCCCTCCCTCCCGACTGTCTCCCAAGTGCTGCAAGCTCTGCTGCATCTGTCCTGCCAGTGGGACAGGACATATCCAGGGGTGAAGATAGACATTGTTGTTCCTGGTACATTGTCTGTCAGGTATGATTCCATAACTACAACTATGTCTGGCATTACGCTGATGTTATTGAGGAGAACTCTGCAAAGTCGACAAGCTGTTTTTGCCATTGTTGTTTGCGGTGACCAAGCTGTTGTCTAGTGGTGTCGGGTTTCACTCCTTGAGACTTTGTAGCGATTGATAAAACTGAATGGCTTGCTACGCCATTTCAGAGGGCAGTTGAGAGTCAACCACATTGCTATGACTCTGGAATCGCATATAAGCTAGATAGGTGAAGACGGCAGATATCCTTCCTGAAGGACATCAGCGAGCCAGATACAATTTCCTGACAATCGACAATGATTTCATAGTCTTTGTAAATTCTTAAATCCACATATTCTATTGAGTTCACATTCCAGCATCTGCTGCAGCAGGATTCGAACCCAGGTCCCCAAAACAGGAGGTGATTTTCTGTATTAATAATCCAGCAGTAATGCTAGGTTCTGTTGTTCAATTTCCAAGTCATAACACACTCATTCAAGCTTCATTCTTCATGGGTGATCTCACGGCAGTGTTGGGTGGCTATTTAACTGTCCAAGCCCTGAAAACATGGCAAATCCTCCCAGCTGTCATGTCCACCTTGAGTAGATGCAACAGTGCGACGAGTTAGAGCCAAGGCAGTTTCTTATTTAAAAGTGCATCAGAAAGGCTAAATTTATCTTTCGTCGAGATCAACTGCCTTCCCATCAATCAAACAACTAACCAGCAGTATTCCTCCTGGAACTGGATCAGAGACAAAGTACAAAGTGTTCAAAGACAAATTTGGGGCGGCACGGTGGCTCAGTGGTTAGCACTACTGTCTCACAGCGCCAGTGTTCAATTCCCCCCTGGGGTGACTCTCTGTGTGGAGTTTGCACATTCTCCCTGTCTGTGTGGGTTTCCTCCAGCTGCTCCGGTTTCCTCCATTAGTCCAAAAATGCTCAGGTTAGGTTGATTGGCTATGCTAAATTGCCTACAGTGTCTTGGGTGGGAAATGCAGAGATGGGGTACGAGATGGGTCTGGTTGGGATGCTCTTCAAAGGGTTAGTGCAAACTCAATGGGCCAAATGGCCTCTTTCACACTGTCGGGATTCTATGAAATTCTATCACTGGCCAATCAGTTTTACGGGGATGCAAACCATGTATACAATGTATTGAAAAGAAGCTTACGATTACTTCAACGAACAGTACTCAGGAATCATTGTTCGGAACTAACCTGCAGGTCGATGTAACCTTCGTCACTGTCTGCAAGCTTGGAGTACTTCACTTTACTGCTGGAGCCCCCAGCAGCGGCGTTGTTACGCGAAGGCATCATAACACAGTTTGTCAACAACTGGAACGAGATAAGAGGACTATAAAGAGAGACTGACAGATTTGCAAAACACACAAAATTGTAGTAGCTGAAACCATCTCCCCTCCATAATGAACGAGCTGGGTACAAACAGCTATTTGGGGTGAACGTTCACGTGATCCTGGATGAATGTCCAAGAGCAACCACTTCACACAGAAGGATCCCAAAGGTCGCAACGGAATTTTTCATCTCCATTCCCCAAGCACGGCATTTGAATTTCAGCCTGAACCTTGGCCTTCATCTCTCTTGAAGGCCTTGGATCCAGGACCCAAACCACGGATCATTGACAAGCCAGAAGCTGTCACGGGATATCACACATGCCACATTCCCTCACAAACTAACAGGCCAGACCCAACAACCAATATCTAACATGCACAAAAAAAGGCAGACTCGAGGGTAGGTCCGAACCGTTTTTAAAAAATCCCTTGTTCACGCGATTAGGTTTCCGTTACCTGTGAACTGGGTCCATCTTCTCCTCACAACCTACTTCCGGTCTGTTCATCACAAGCCTCCGCTCCCGCACAAACGGTCGTGACAATGATTCCGCCCCAAACGTTCCCCCCTACTTCTCAACACTTGTTCACTTCAATTGCAGCAGGAATCCATCAAGATATGTCTCCTTTTCTCCTCGTATTTGGAAAACACATCAGTTTGCACACAACGTGAAGAAATTGCTTTGATTAAGGTTTCCACAACCAAATTTAGAAAAAAAATTGTCCCTGTATCAGAAACTGTTTTAATTATTCTTCTGAAAAATCCACAAGGAAATCCTAATTTGCGTGTGAGAAGGACCAATTTCACATCTTCATGGGAACATTTTTTAACATAACAACAGATTTCAAATCTCTCCCTTCCTCTTAGGACTTCACACCCTCCATTTTATCTGTTAAATGTTGACTTCCAGACTCTGAATTCCCATGAAGACGATTCTTTTAAATTTTTGAAATTCTCCTCAGTCCCAAGAATTGATAGTTCACACGTAAACATTCAGCAGTGCTGTTTGCCTCTGAGCCACGTACTTTATGCAGTAAGAATTGAGAGCCCCCAGCACAGATCATGAAAAGATGAGCATGCAGCTTGGAATTTAAAAGCCTAAGCATTAGCACCTCCAAATGCATTTGTGGCTTGAAATCCAGTAGTACAACAATTTGTAATTGTTTCTGTTCATGTTTGCTGCAAGCGTTTAAGTTTGCTTTCTGAATACTGTCAAGGGGCCTTCAATGTAGCAGACAATGTATCTGGTTTTGCCCTGCCAGGGGAGGTGATGGCCTAGAATATTATCACCAAACTGTTAATCGAGAGACCCAGATAATGTTGTGGGTTGGTAGGAACTGCAGATGCTGGAGAATCTGAGATAACAAAACTTTTCTGAAGAAGGGTCTAGGGCCGAAACGTCAAGTTTTCCTGCTCCTATGATGCTGCTTGACCTGCTGTGTTCATCCAGCCCCATGCTTGTTATCTTGGGCCAAAACATCAGCTTTCCTGCTCCTCTGATACTGCTTGGCCTGCTGTGTTCATCCAGCTCTGCACCTTGTCATCTCTAATGTTCTGGGGACCTGGATTTGAATCCCACCATGGCAGATGGTGGAATTTGAATTCAACTTTTAAAAAATTCTGCAATTAAGAATCTAATGATGAGTATGAAACTATTGTTGACTGTTGGAAAATCCCCTTTCGGGAGAGAAACTGCCATCTTTACCTGGTCTGGCCTACATATGATTGCAGACCCATAGCAATGTGGTGGACTCTTAACTGTCCTCTGGGCAATTAGGGGTAGGCAATAAATGCGAGCAACACCCTCATCCTGTGAATGAATAAACAAAACTAAATTAAAACAGTTACCTATATTGCCTGTTCCAGAAAGATAGAAACAAGAGCAATTCTAATTAACTCAAATTTTTTTGGATTCTGCCCATGCCTCCAACTGATCTACATCCTGTTGTATCCTCTGACAATCTTCCTTACTATCCGCCACTCCATCAATCTTTGTTTGTCTGCAAACTTACTCATTAGACCAGCTACATCTTCATCCAAATCACTTACATAGATCATGAACAGCAGAGGTCCCAGCACTGATCCCTGTGGAACACCATTATTCACAACCCTCCATTCTGAAAAACATCCTTCCACTGCTGCCCTGTCTTCTATGATTAAGCCAGTTATGTATCCATCTTGCCAGTTCACTCCTGATACAATATGATTTCACCTTTTGTACCAGTCTGCCATTAGGGACCTTGTCAAAAGCTTTACTGAAGTCTAGATAGACAACATCAACTGCTTTTCCATCATCAATCGTCTTCATCACCTCCTCAAAAAATTCCATCAAGTTAGTGAGGCACAACCTCCACCACATAAAAACATGCTGTTTATTGCTGAATCCATCCATTTGCTTCTCAATGCCTCGAGATCTTGTCCCAGAGAATCTTTTCCAAAAATTTCCCAACCACCGATGTGAGGCACACAGGCCTATAATTTCCTGGATTGTCCTTGTTACCCTTCCTAAACAATGGGATGACATTAGCTATTCTCCAGTCCTCTGGGACATCACCTGTGGCCAAAGAGGATACAAAGATATCTGTCAATGCTCCAGCTATTTGTTCTCTTGCCTCCTTCAATATTCTGGGATAGATCCCAGAAGGACTCGGTGATTTATCCGTCTTAATACTTTTTAAGACATACAATACCTCTTCTTTTTGATAGCAACCTGGCTTAGAAATTCAACACTCTCTTCCCTGAGATCGTCCTCCACCAATTCCTTCTCTTTGGTGAATACCAATACAAAGTATTCATCTAAGAACACACCTACCTCTTCTGGCTCCACGTATACATTCCCTCCTTTGCTATTGAGTGGACCAACCCTTTCCTTGGCTATCCTCTTGCTTTTTATATATGTACAAAATGCTTTGGGATTCTCCTTAATCCTGTTTGCTAGCGACTTTTCATGACTCCTTTTTACCCCTTCTAATTCCTTGCTTCAGTTCTTTCCTACTTTCCTTGTATACTTCAAGAGCTTCATCAGGTCCCATTCCCCTAGACTTTACATATGCTTTCTTTTTCTATTTGACCAAGGTTATAACATCCCTGGTCATCCAAAGTTCATGTAACTTGCCATACCTATCCTTCATTCTTGCAGAAATGTGCTGCTCCTGAACTCTTATCAACTGCCGTATGAAATACTCCTATATGTCCAATATAGATTGACCCGCAAACAGCTGCCTCCAATTAACATGCTTCAGTTCCTGCCTAATATTGTTGTAGTTCACCTTCCTCCAATTTAACACCTTCACCTGAGGAAATAAGCCTATGGTTCACACCTGTTTGAAGAAACTTTTTGTCTATGCGATCCTTCTCTCCACAAGGTGTCCTTCTGCAAAACACACCCTTTTCTCCAGGGAATGTCCATTCAGTTGTTCTAACTGCTCTGCTCAGTGCCCTCCCCGTTGGTTGGGAATGGTGGGGCAGAGTTGGGAGGAGAGGGTGTGCATTTTGTTACTCATGTTTTTCAGTTGCAGAGTTCACTGTACCACATTTAAAATCTGGTCTGATTCAAACACAGTGAGGTTACACTTCCCATAAGGATTTTCACCACTGTTCAGAGGGAAGAGTTCTGACAGAACAAACCAATTTCCAAATGGCTGTTGGTGTGGAACAGATTTTGGAAAATGAGGTATTATTGTGATGAAGCCACAATATATGACTAATTATTCAGAGGCACAAGGTAACATTCTGGGGATATGGGATTGAACCCCGTCCAGCAGATGGTGAAACATACCTGGTGATACAGAAAATTTCCACGGCATTCTCTGTCCACCAAGAACAGGAAATTTCCAACCTGGCCAATGACCGACCAATTGGTCTACTCTTTGTTATCAGCAAAGTAATGGAAAGAGTCGTCAACAATGCCATCAACTGGAACTTACTCAACAACAACCTGCTCACTTGTGCTCTATTTTGATTTCATTAGGTCGACTCAATTCCTGATCTATGGATGAAAGAGCCAACTGCCCTTGACATCAAGGTGGAATTTGACCAAGGGTGATGTTAAGAAATGCTAACATGACTATGTTAAATGGGAATCGGGGGGGCGGGGGGAACTGTCCATTGGTTGCAGTCATATCTAGCACAAAGGAAAATGGTTGTGGCTCTTGGAGATCGGTCATCTGAGCTCCAGGAAGTCTCTGCAAAAGTTCCTGAGGGGAATGTCCTTGATCCTAACTTTTTCAGCTGCATCATCAATGATCTTTCTTCCATTATAAGATCAAAGATGGGATGTTTGATGATTGTACGACATTCATCACCGTTCCCATTCCTGAGATATTTGAAGTATCCAAATGTAGCACACTTGTCCAACATTCAAGCTTGGGGTGACAGTCCGTGTCTACATGTAGCACGATCTGGACAATATCCAGAGTTGGGCTGATATGTGGCAAGTAATATTCATGCCAAATAAGTGCCAAAAAGTGGCAATCTTCAACAAGGGAGAATCTAATCATCACCCTCTGGCATTCAATGGCATTACCATCATTGAATATCCAACTATCAACATCATGGGTTACCATTTAGGAGAAAATGAACTGAAACAGTCAGGTAACTATCGTGGATATCAGAGCAGAATCACAGCAGTCTTAGGTGCAAAAGGTGGACTATTGTGTCTGCACCAGCTCTTCAAAGGAACATCATTACCTAGTGCCAATCTCCTGCTTTTTCCCCATATTCTTGCATATTATTTCTACACAAGTAATCTTCCAGAACACAGTTGCAGAGCAGGTGAGACACTGAGAATTACACAGCATGTAACTCAACTCTTGACAACTCAAGCCTGTCCACCATCGCTGAGGCACAAGTCAGGAATGTGATGCAATTTCCACTTGCCTGGATGAGTGCAGCTACAATACTCAAGTAGAACAAAAGCATTCAAAACAAAGCAGTCCACTTGATTGTCATTCAACAATCACTTCCTCCACCACTGACGCATACTGGAAGCAGTGTTTACCATCTGCAAGATGCACTGAACAGCACTGCCACAATCTTCTGACAGCGTCTTCCAAACTTGCAACCTCCACCATTAGAAAGCAAAGTGCAGCAGATACATTGAAACCACCAACTGCAAATTTCCTTTCAATTCACACACCTTCCTGACCTGGAAATTGTAGCTGTTCCTTCACTGAGAGTGGTTTAAAGTCCTGGAAATTTCTCCATAACAACACTATGACATGGTAAAAGGAGAAAGAATTCAGTTTAAGGGACAGCAACTTATGTCTCAAAACCAGTGTCCTCAATTTAAATAAGAGCAAATACAGAGGGACAAAGAAAGAGTTGTCTGAAGAGGGAAAGAATATAGATTAAGGATTAAGACTCACAGTCAGTACATGAACAGTGACAGATATTTAGGCAGAGCTTTCATAATGCTCAGCAAAAATTTATCCTGGTCAAGAATTTGACAAGATTGATGAACCACCTATGGTTAACAAAGGCAGTCAAAGAGAGTTTTTGATGAAAACCAAGGCATACAAAACAGCAAAAATGAATGGTAGGCTGGAGGATTGGAATTTGGTTTTTAGGAACCAACAGCAGATTACTGAAGGCTAAAAAAAGAGAAAACTGATTAGAAAAGTAAATTAGCAAGAAACATAAAAGTGGGATTGGAGCTGACAATCGCTGCTCAGCAGCAAGCCACTGACTGCCAATTATGTCCTAAATTGTAACCACATTCTGTGCTTTACCTTTTGAAGAATACACAAGGACAAGGGTTGAAAAGGCATTTTCAATGCTACTTGAGAGGACAAATGGAGCTGATCACTATTTTGTGTACCAACCTACATTTGAGAATTGAGTGCTGTGAAGGTCACATCAGAAAGCTATCTCCTAGTCACCCTGTGTTGCGGGTAAATGAAAATCCACTCTCACACTGAGTGCTGTAAACTAATTTCAAAGGGAATCAGGACAAAGAAAACATCAATCTACAAAACCAAGAATCTGATTTGATTTATTGTCACGTGTACCGAAGTACAGTGAAAAGCTTTGTTCGTGAGCAGTACAGGCAGATCATCGTAAGCAAGGACCTACAGATCATACAGTGAAAAAAAAACTTGGAGAGAGTGAGACAAGCAGGTTACACCACACAGGCCATGTGCTGGGCAAGATCAACATAAACAGGATTACCATTATTTGAAGTTAGAAAGGCCATTTATCAGTCTAATAACGGTAGGGAAGAAGCTGTTCTTAAACCCACTAGTGCATGTGTTCAACCTACTGTATTTTCTGCTTCATGGAAGAGGTTGTAGGAGAGCAATACTGGGGTGGGATGAGTCTTTGATGATGCTGTCCGGCTTTTCTGTGGCAACAAGACCTGTAAATGGAGTCTTTTTAGGCAGCAATTTAGTTCTATTTGTTCCTCAAAGATCTCGTACAGGCATGGTGGGCTAAATGGTGATCTATGCCTGAATACTCCTCAGCTCAAAAGAGAAGTTATCAGGATTCTCAACGCTGATAACTGCAGTGATAAGACTTTGAAGCTACTGGCCATAAATGCTTTGGGATATCCCAAGGAAGTGTAAGAAGTTGGAAAACTGCAAGTCTCTTTTTCATGTGTGGCTGCAAATTGCACGTGTGAACCCCAAAATTGAAAGCCAAAGAACTCTCGCAATATCGGAACAGCACTGGGCAGCTCCCGAATCTATTAGCTGAGGGCAACACGTGGCGAGAAGCATTATTTGCAAAACGAGGAGGGATGAAACCATTGGAAGAAATACCATTGAACAAAAAGACGCAGATCTCTACCACAGCGTGGCGCTCTTCATCCTCAGTAAGTGCGCTGCTCTTTTCCAAACGCCTCCTGTGGGTTTCGGGAGGTGCAACATCTGCTGAACAAAGAAGCCCAGACGCGAGTTGACTTTGATTTGAGGGCAGAGTTAACCCATGGTGTAATATTGCCTGCAAAAGCGCCAGAAAAAGTCAATGAAGTGCAAGCACGAATAGAGTGGCGCTAAATCACCGTACATTAGAGTCCTGAGTTTAGAAAACTCAACATACTGCCTGAGCTGCAGGTGTGTATCTCGATGTATCTATTTGTTAATGTATGAGCCAATCTCCTGCGTTTTTTTTCTGGCTATTAATTCGTGTATCATCTTTGTCAAGGAAATGTTCGCGATGCTACAGTGTTAGAAATTCTACATCAATCATCTTTGATTTCATCATTAAAGCAGGATACGGGGCGGTAAAGCCAAACCCTGTCTGATGTTACTAATTTGTGATTGTTTTGCTGTTAAACTTGTTTGATTATGGCTGGCGCAAATATTGAAGATCAACCTGAGTTGGGGGTGTGGGAGTGTTGTTTGACGTTGGTGGGGTGGAGAGGGTGGTGGAAGTGGGAGGGAGAATGAAATTGACAAGTAGAGTTTGGGAAGAGGGAAATGCAAAAGGTGTTTCAAAAAGGTGCTTCAATTAATGTGAGTGATGTCGATTACACGAAACCGTAACAAAATAAGTCTTGATTCCAAGTCGAGTATACTGTGAGGCAGAATAATCATAACAACGTTGGTTGAAATCATAGCAGGAAAATAAACAAGGCATTCCAGCCCCTTTAAAAAATCGTAAGTGGGAAATAATTGCCTTTTATTTGAACAAAATAAACACACGACGTAAAATTATAGCAAGTAATTCAACGTATTGGGATATTTTTTCTATCTGCATTTTTGCCGTCTGTATCATTATGCACAATGAGAAAGGGGTGATAAATGTCGGGGCGGGGGCGAGAAGGTGAGGTCGTTTTGCGAACTTTTAATCCAATATCCAACAACAAAACGTAGCGTGTATTTTACGAATAATTACCGGATAAATAAATACTTCATTGACGGATTCAATGAGTTCAAAAACTGTGTGTGAGGAAACTTCGCCTCGGGCTGTGACATAATCGTATCAAGGACAGCAAGGGGTCCAATTATCCCTCGCAGTTTTAATATTCAGAGTTTCTTATGGGATATAAACTGCTGCCTGCTAATTGTCAGAGTGCATGTAAATACATAATGATTATTAAGGGGGAATGATTCAATCAATCTGTTTATCTACACCACCACCACCTCCTCCCATCCCACCGCCTACCGTCTGCTCAACGCCTGTGTGTGTAAAACCCGAAGTAAGTCCTTGATTCCAACTAAAAACGTGCATTTTATATATGTTCTGACCTCGGGCAAAATAAAAACCATCAGATCAACACTTCATCTGACTAGAACAGTTGTCGCTGAAGAAAAGTACCACAAAAATGAGTGTAAAAGCAGAGATCGGGGGACCGCAGCAAGCATTCTGAATTCGTAGATTATTGGTGATACTGTGTATGACTGCGTAGCCCTTGCGATTCAGAGTATACTTAAGTTCTTCCTTTTGATTTAAAAAACACCTTGCAGGACCGACTTCACTAAAGTATCTGAAAATTTTGAAAGTGGCCAGGATGGGCTGACACGAGAAACGAAACGGACTAAGTACAAGTTAATACAGAAAAATTCAGGTCAGATCGATCAGCCATTGTATTTCCTTTTGCTTTTCGCGGCGTGTTATTGTTCAGGAGCGGAGAGTATAGTGGGGTTAGGGAACAAAAGCGATCTGGAATTGGTAAGTCCATCAATAAGAGAAAAAGAAACTAAAACTCTGAATAGAATTGTCACACTTTGATCGGGGGCGCTGCGCGGTGTATGTCCCCATGTCAATTGTTAAATGATATTACACGAAAAATCTCAAGCTACTGTCAAATGGGACACGGTATTGTATAAACTTGTGTCTGTTTAATCTATTTAATGGTCTCTGTATCTGGTGTACACTCTGATGTATGTAAGGTTTTTTCCTCAATGCTGAATAAGAGTTTCGATCTGAGAGATTTAATTACTGCATCATCCCTTTTAACAAGCTGCGCGATACTTCATTTAATCCTGGTTCATCATGCGCCACCTCTGCTCTGCCGTTTATCCGTACAGCTATCAAACATGCTATCGTGCGAAATCCTTGATCATCATGCGATGCATTAATTGACAAAACTGGCCAAAGCAGCAGGCTCTGGACACCAAAAGGCGAAGCGGGGAAGACGCGAGATCAAACCTCAACTCGCAAACAAAACTGAGTTTTCGAAGTCTGTAGATGTCAGATTTAAAAATGAAAATAGATTGGGACGAAACAGCGTGAGAGACTTAACAACATATTTGACCTGTCTAAATAACGTACATGCATATATAAAATATGCGCATATATGACATTGAGATTGACCATATAAACATATTGTGGAAAACATTGCAGCAATCTTCTCACTTTCAAAGGACAATACATATATTTAAGCAGATATCTAGAATCCTTTCGGGTTTTTTCCTCAGTTCTTTCGGTTTTAACCGGCACTATAGATCTGGTCTGGATCATTGTTATCTGGATCTTTGAACAGTTACCGTGTGGCAGCTGGCTGGGCCTGGCCAGGGTGACAGTGGTCTGACCCGGCTGAATGCTCGCTGCCCTCGGGCAATGGCCCACGGACAGACGCTCCCTTCAGACCTGGGGCTCTGGCACACGCCTTCCTATTGTCCTCGGGGCCTCAGACTTCGCAGCAACGGAAAGATTTCAATACGGGCAGGAAGGGGACGGGGAGGGAGGGACGGAGTCGATTAGCATTCTCCACACCCACGGCACAAACAGACAAATCCCATTGAAAACCGCCTTCAGATGGCGGCATTTTAACTATTATTTAAACAATGACTAAATTCAACTGATTACTTTCAAGCAGATTACTCACGACTTGCTCGCAGCTGTCATGTTATTCGACTTCACTCCAATGTCTAATCTCACAAACAGTGTACTCACCAGCCAGATCTAACTGGATAATTGCAAATCGTATCTGGATCAAAGCAACGAAGAACCGTTCAGCAAAATTGTCGAATTGCAATGAATTAAATATTACAGATAATAAATCAGCATTTAGATGATGACTATATGGGATAATTGGGATTGTTCCAATTTCTAATATGTTTACCCATTTCGGATTTCAGAGCCAAAAAGGTCACATTTAATTTGCGGGTCAGAGTTTAACTTCATTTGTCTCAACATTGTTTTTACCATTGCCAAATTAATTTATTTTCTTTTCAAAAGTGCGTTACATTTCAAAATAAAACAATCAATTCGTAATTCTCGAGGAAGCATGACAGGGCAACAATTTAGCCGTGTGAAAAGTAGTTTTCCAATACGGATGCAATTTGCTGGATGGTATGTTTAGTTGTTTATAATGATTCACCATGGAAACAGACAAGGAATTCACGCCTCAGTTGCATGTTAGGATTTGGGAAACTGGTCGTCCTTGAATCTCATCTGTTTTTGCAAGGGAACATTGTGGACTAGACAACTTTCCATCAGTTTTACCTACATTCGTTCAATCAGAAATCGTTAATCTATCCTGTGATTCTATAACTCCGGCAATTACTGAGAGAAAAATAAATCTGCTTTGGTAATTCTCTCGCCGTTTTAATTACTATGCGGCTGAATCATGAATCTATTTTCATAAAAATGAAAATCAGTTCAAGAAAATATAAACAAACTGTTTGTTGTAGGCTATCTTGTGATATATTTTATTGAAGGCAGACATAAATTCTTTTCACGCTATTCCCTGTGCTCTTCTTGGATGACCATGTCATGCACTCAATTAGTTGACTTCCGTCCAAAAATATTGTCTGGATCTGTACCTTTAAGAGATCTGGGTAACAGCTGAGGGTCGCTTCGGCAGATGGTCTGTGAGCGGAGTGTCATTGTTTCTCACTAAATCTGTTTGCATACCAAGCGGCTCCCCCGCCCTTCCACCACCGCCCCCAACCCCCGCCAAACAGTCTCACGAACGTCTCCCGTTCCTTTTTCGAAAGCAAGCAAAAAAAGACAAATGGCCAAACTAAAAAAAAAGCAAGGATAAAGTCACTTCCTCGTGCAACAGTTACATTCAAAATGTTAACGAACAGAGCCTTCAAATCGTGATTCAATAAATAAATAAATAGATCAGATGGAAGCGATCGGATCTCTCGGTTAAATGATCCTATCTCCATTGTACAAACCACAGGTTCAAGTCTGTACTGAAGCGTGGGAATCGTGACAAATTATTTTGCAGCTTCTTTCGCCAACTCGCAAACTAACATCGATAACAGACACCAAGCCGATTGCTTGTCCGTGGCCTCTTTGGACCATGCAACGATTCAACATCGGAGCAAAGATCTTTTGAAAAGCACAATATTTCTCCTTGGGGTTTGCTCCAGTTAATGTGTTTTTCTGCCCAACGTGTAGAAAACAACACAAATCGTCGAATATCTGGAAAGTACTTTTCAGTGAAAAGTTGATTCGAATCAATACAGTGTGGAACTGGAGGAACACAGCAGGTCAGGCAGCATCAGAGGAGCAGGAGAGTCGAACTTTCGGGTTGGCACCCTTCTTCAGTCCCAAATAACTCCAACTCCAGTGTTCGCAGTTCTTGCTGTCTCCAAAAGTTGGCTCGAGTTTATTACATTGACGATCTTCATTGTATGACAACTTTCCAAGAGGTGACAATAATTTATGTGTCAAAAATAAGGGAAATTAATATTAATAAAACCAAAGAACTGTGGATGCTGGTAATCAGAAGCAAAAACAGAAACTGTTGGAAAAACACAGCAGGTCTGGCAGCATCCATGGAAAGAAAGCAGACCCTTCAGAAATTAATATTCACACTACAGTACTGAAGAACACAGCTATGACATTCCTTTCCTGATATAAAATTACGATAAAGGATCAATAATCACTGAATCTAAATATATGACATTGAGAAATTGTATGTCATCATAAAGAAAATATAATGTTTAATGATTATAACGTTCAACGAATATTAAAGAAAAACTGAAATGGATTGTTGTCGGCGGAAATGAATTTACAAAATACATAGTCCCTCAACAACTTAGTCCTGGTTCGTGAAGGGATTGTTTTAATCGGAAACTTCGGAAGTAATTCTTAGAATCGCTTTCCTTTTAGGTTGCATTTAATTTTGTGAAGACGTATATTGGCAGGTGAGGGCAAGTTAAGGGGGTGAGATGAAAGGAGTTTAATGTCAGGCTGAAATCGGCGTCAAACCATTTCACACAACTGAATCGGCGCCAGGTTTGTATTGGCTTCAACTAAATGATTTTCGCCATCAGTCGTGGAGTCAGAAGGGCATCGTGGTGAAACAGAGTGAATTACAAGATTAACAGCAACTAAACCCAAAGGAATAGTTACCCGAGAAGATATAGGAAGAAAAGACAGACAAGTATAAATCTGAGTGCAATCATCGCGTGACTGTCAGTGCATGAGATAAAAACAGAGACAGGGACCGGGACAGAGACAAAACAAAACGACTGAGACAGAGGAAGTCACAAAAACAAAATGAGATGCAGTGGTGTTGACGGAGAAAAAGACTGATGGAGATAGAGATTTTTAAAAAAGGAATAGTGACAGTTTAACAGTAACAGGTCCGGAGACAGAAACAATGAAAAAAAAGTGACGCAGAGAAGGACAATGACATATCGTGACAGAGACAGTGATAAATAGTTACACAGAGAGTAACAGAGATGGAAAGTGATACAGAGTAACAGAGAGACTGGTAGAAAACAATAGAGACAGTGACTTCAGAAAGAGAGAATAGCATATACGTACAGAGTGACAGGTTCAGAAGGAAATGACTCAAGAGACAGGGAGGGGAACGATGGCCGACACAGATAAAATAACAAGGGTAGAGAGATACGGTAACACTGGGAGAATGACAGAGCGACCTGGTGAGGAGAAATGCAGAAACAGAGAGAGCAGGGAGAGAGTTGTACAATTGAGTGACGCAAGAAATAGTGGCAGGTAAAAGTGACAGAGCCAGAGATGGAGGCGGACAGAAAGTAACACAAGAGTGAGAGAGACAAGAGCAAGGGAGTGACAAGATCTCAGAGGGAGACAGGAACACAGAATTGCGGATACAGTAATGCATTGAGAATGACAAGAACAAACACAGAAGCTGGGAGAGACAGTAGCAGGAACAGCGGTGGAAAAAAAGGAACCGAGACAGAAAGACAACTAATGAACGAGAAAGAAAGAGTTGAGAGTGCATGACCTCCCCATCAGACACGCGCGCACAATGGATTATAACACCCCCCAACACTAGATCAATCAGCGTGAATATTTGGATTTAGACTGTTTTAACGGACTTTTTACATTCCATCCCTATGTTATGGTAATAATATGCCTCCTATTGGTAACAGCTGGGAGAAAGGCGTGCATAAATCCAATCTTTATCCAATCTGAAAATCGCCAACACTGATCCAGAAAGCAAAACTGTAGTAGGGACTCCTTCTCCACGCCCCCGAGCTGTCAGTTACTGCTGCGGCCCTCCCGCAGAGGGAATCATTCATTAGAGTCAGGACTTTGCGGAATGGAGCTATAGATGTCAGAGCCGGTGAGCGACTCCGAGGCCCCTCACCTCTGCATCTCCATCGCCCTGGATTAAGAGCATTTTCTGTTGCGTGTATGTTTGTGCGCGGATCATTATCTCCCCCGTCTTCTGCAGGCACATGAAGCTTGTTAGCCCGTGACCGATTCCTCGATGGTTTTCTGCTTGAAGGATGACAACACCCAGAGGAGGATAAATCTCCAAAAAAAACTTCACTGTTAACCGTCTCAGCGAAGTTTGTGGCGTTGGAGATCTTTCTAAAAACAACTTTTAACCAAATCTGTGAAACTTAAATGGTGTGAGTGGGAAGCATAACGCTTTCTATTCTGGGATTTTTTTCACCCAAGAAGGATTTGCAATTGTCCATTTTTAGCCCGATCTTTTTAAAAAAAAAGTGCTCATTCTGAACTATTACTTTAAATGTTTGGGATTCAGGACCATATACCGAGAGGGGCTGATATCAAGGACAAATCGACTGGGAGTGGAATGGACGCTGTTCGATCTTGGGTCCGGACCGTAGGGGTGGTGGCCGCCAATGTCGCGGCACAGAGGTACAGTAAACAACAAACTAAACTAAAACTACATGGCAGGTTGATTATGAATTCAAATAATCCTTGGTTTGGCTAACAACCGCACCACAATCCAACATGCTGCCTCCTTCCTACAACCTGCTTTCGCACGACTTAGAAACCCCTCAACTGTTCATGGGGAGCAAAATAAACGAAACGCAATTCCTTTCAGTTGTCGACATTTTAAATTCAGACTAAAAATTACTGAAGGACCGACATTGCAATTTAGTTTATGGTTGTTGTGGGACTTGGAAGGAAGGGGAGGGGGTGTTGGTGATGGCGGTGGTCGGCGGGGGAGGGGTGCGGGAAGGGGGTTCAGACGATTAATTTTATGAAACAGGGAAGCGGACAATTCCGTTTGTCCCTGCGGTACAACTGTCATCTCCAAGTGGTAGTGAGCAAGATATTTCATTAAACCATTGTACCATATGTTCAATGATGGGTTAAAATGGGAGATGCGATCGCGTGCTCTTTAATATTTACCGCACGGCTTTAAAAATATTAAAAGGGCAAAAGGCAAATTTGAAATTACTGGCTAGAATCTTTGGCCAAGGTTTGGTGAATATCCCTCCCAGGTGTAACAGGATCTAAGGACTTCAAAGTGCGCTGACGATATTTTGAAGGAGTCACAACTTAACGGCCGGAATTGATAATCTCCAACACACTGTTTTATGCATGGAACAAATCATTGTGTCCACACTCAACCCAAAACAATCTCCTGCACTTTGGAGCAACATTGCGTTGTCATTTTTTGTAACAAAAAATAAGCAAAAGTCTTAGTACCTTCAGTAATATTTTAAAAAGCAGATCAAATATGTTTTTTTAAATCTACTGGCTGAGTTTATAATTTGAAGAAGTTTGACACCAGAATGCACACAGTCTCTTTTCTCGAACTGGTGCATTTGAAACGAAATTCACTTCTTGAAAAATCAAATACCTTTTCAATAAAACCCAACGACAACATGAGGTGGAGAATTTAGTCATCCGCACCCGCCCGGTGTGCAGGATGGCACGGAATTATTTTCCCCACTCGGAAAACATTCTCTCAGCGACTCAATTCCCTTCACTCTAAGTTACCGTGCGAGAATCGCTGCCTGCTCCAAATTATGAGCGAGGTTAAAAAAAACTCTATCCATCTTCTTATGTTCTCTGCGTTGAAATCGACTATCAATCATGATCGAGGAGATTTTTCTGCCCTTAATATTTTAATATTCAATGATGTTGCCTCTATTGTCTTTTTTGGTCAGAAACGTTCAATGTTTCTGATTTCCTTTCACCTCCAGGGACACCTCTGTTGAATGCTAACAACAATTCTTCATTGTATCTTTTTTTTGCCAGCTATGTAAATTGGTTGCGATGTACTTACTGTTTTCCGGCCTGTTAGTCATTTCACATGAAAAGACTGTAACTGTCTGTGTGATAAACGTCAGTGCTGAATAACAGCGCGGATGTAAGTTTCTAAAGTACAAACACTTAAAGTGCCGGTGTGCGAAACACGTTAAAATTTCAATTTTAATGCAATCAGTTGGAGAAACAGATTCTGACAAAACACGTTTCTCTGTGCGTTTTTTTGTTTCTTTCACGTGAAGTTGCCAAATGAATAGGCGACAGACCTCCGAGTCCGCCGCGCATCTGGTTTACCTCATTTGTATCCTTGTTACAGGGAACGGGGGTTTATCTTGTGTCATGAAGTTGGCAGCGGGACCGTACATGCGCACCTCAATAGATAAATGACCAATCGCAATATTGGCGCTCTGGGACCTGCCTGGCAAGTTTTTCTTACCCGCTTTCTTTCTCTCTCCCTCCTCAGCGGCGTGGCTCTGGCCAGAGCGCACTTCGAAAAACAGCCTCCGTCCAACTTACGGAAATCCAATTTTTTCCACTTCGTCCTGGCACTTTATGACAGGCAGGGGCAGCCAGTAGAAATTGAGCGAACCACTTTCACAGACTTCGTGGAGAAAGACTTGGTACGTAAAGAAAGCAGTTTCGCCCTCAACCCGAGGTACACAAATAAATCATTGACAATAACGGGTATTGGGCCTTCAAAGTGGTAGTGTGTGGAATTTACGTTTTCTCAATTTTTAAAGAGCGGGCTATTTCACCGGCTGTCTAAATATTTTCGTGTATGTCCCTTGTTAAACAAACCACCTGCACATTCCAGGTTTGCTCGCTCAACAACAAATTTCTTTAGCTCGAGTTAAATCAAAATACTTGCGTCCAATAAATGTTTTTTCTTAAGTGTTAAATCTTTGAGAACATAGCCTTGTTGCCTCAAATACCAACTGTGACCAAAAGAATGATGGAGCCGCTTGCCAAGGAGTGTTCAATGAACGAACGGAATCGAAGTTTAAAACCAGGAATTCACTCAGAGTTTCTGACCGTGCTCCACATCTTTGCTTCACAGGCTGCATTTTACGTGTTATCGATCAGTTTTCAGATCACAGAATCTGATCACACCGTGGAGCGAGAATGCTGGGGCTGGGAATATACCCGGTTCGGGGAGACTCGGCTCCGAGTCATTTTACACCGCTCCAAATTGACTTTAACATATTGGCCCACGGCGAGAATTGGCACTGGACGTCCAGCTGGACATTTTTTTAATGCTAAAATCTTTCACCTGATGGCGTCAACCGAAAAAAAAAGAGGCAAAGTGGGCTCTTGCTTCTTGAACGCGTGAACGAATTTGTCACTTGTCAGAGGACACGATCTGCTGAAATTGGGGCGGAAAAAGAAGTTTCAATTTTCAACCTTGGGCATTAGGTGTGGATATATTATGGGTTAAATGGACCAAACTCTGTCCTGTGATTCATAATTGCAGAGTATTTTCACCAACTTTAGTGGATAACCGCCGTTGCTCGTCCTGGTCAGTTTAGAGTCCGTTCAAAGCCCATTTAAAAGGATGACAATTTCCAATTAATACCGTCACTCACCAGCTTCGCCAGAATTTGAAATGCTTTATGCTGATTCTCAGGGTCCCGGCTTTTCCACGGAGGAGATGGTGATGGTCATGTGTTGTTGCACTCAATGGTTTAGACTCAGTCGACTTTCGGTCTTTAATCTTGCAAGTGCTGCCGATTGATTATCCTTGCAACTGCGACAATGGTTTCCGTTCAAAACATGACAGACCAAGGAGGGATGAATATCTAAATAACGTTAAATCTTTTTTTCAGGAACCGGGAAACGACAAAACTAACAACGGGACACACTACAAGCTGCAGCTACTCTACAGCAATGGTAAGTCAGCCCCGAAAATAATGCGATCAGCCAGCGCAATCTGTCCCTTTAAGATCGCGACACGTTGTAAAATATCTGGGGTAACTGCTTGTATTTGAGCTGATTTCCTTCCAGCGCAATTCTGAGCGCGACCGGTAAAGAGCGTACTGAAGAAAATGAAACAAACCAGTTAAGCGAGGGCTGCACCTCCCAGAAATTGCACAGCTTGTTGACATAAACTATTTCAAAACATACAACTCAAATTATTTCAGATATAATAGGAACTGCAGATGCTGGAGAATCCGAGATAACAAGGTGTGGAGCTGGATGAACACAGCAGGCCAAGCAGCATCATAGGAGC
>JAHRHZ010000003.1:8150985-8184279 GCA_024137785.1 Ginglymostoma cirratum
ACAGCAGGCCGAGCAGCATCATAGGAGCAGGAAAGCTTGACGTTATGAAGGGTCCATGCCCGAAACGTCAAGCTTTCCTGCTCCTATGATGCTGCTCGGCCTGCTGTGTTCATCCAGCTCTACAACTTGTTATCAACTCAAATTATTTCCAACTCTGTCCAATCATTCTGTTGAATGTACATTTAGTGGCACTGCAGCGATTGGCCGAGCAAAATTTAAATTCGTTCAAAACCTACCTACTCGCACAAAGTTAAAATCGGCTCCAACTTTGTGACTTTGTGTGGACAGGGAAGTTTTCGAAACGCGAGCAACCATTCGTCTATTAATAAAACTAACGGCGGGAGGTCCCCGTTTGCTTCACGAACACAGATTGAAAGAGATTATAATTTACTTATAACACCGAGAGCACCCGAGAAGCGGACTGCCAAAAATCAGGGGCACTCGTCAATCTGAGATAACAAGGTGTTATCTGCTGGATGAACACAGCAGGCCAAGCTGCATCATAGGAGCAGGAAAGCTTCTCAATCTATCAGAATAACTCTTTCTAAGCACGGTATATTCAAACTTAAATGATAAACAACAACGCTTGTTTCAGCCGTCTTTTTTTCCAACGAAGAATCTATCTCGTAAGTTAGACAAAGGACAGCCATTGAACATGACCTATGTAGATTTCTAAAAGGCCTTTCACAAGGTGCCACAAAGAAGGCTGTGAAATAAGATAAGAGCCCATGGTGCTCTGGGCAAGATACTGATATGGATGGAGGACTGGCTGACTGGCAGAAGGCAGACAGTTGGGATAAAGGGGTCTTTTTTCTGGATAGCAGCCGGTGACCAGTGGAATTCCTCAGGGGTCAGTGTTGGGATCACAATTTTCATATTAAAGATCTGGATGAAGGAACTGAGGGCATTATTGCTAAACTTGCAGATAGGCAGAGGGATAGGGAGTATTGAGTGTGCGGGAGGATGTGCAAAGACTTGGACAGGCTAGGAGAGTGAGTAAATAGTGGGAGACAGAATACATGTGGGAAATTGTGAGGTCATGTCAGAAGAACAGAGGCAATGACTATTTTCTAAATGGGAAAAGGTTTTGCAAATCTGAAGCACCAAGAGGCTTGGGAGCCCTCATTCAGGATTCTCTGAAGGTTAACATGCAGGTTCAATTGGCAGTTAGAAGGCAAATGCAGTGTTGGTATTCATTTTGAGAGAGCCAGAATACAACACCAGGGATGTACTGCTGAAGCTGTATAAGGCTCAGATCAGACTGCATTTAGAATATTGAGAGCATTTTTGGGACCTGTTTCTCAGAAAGGATGTGCTGGCCCTGGAAGGAGCCCAGAGGACATTCACAAGAATGATCTCAAAAATGTAGAGGAGTTTGTTGTGTGAGGAATGTTTGAGGACTAGTTCTGTACTTTATGAGTTTAGAAGGATGGTGGGGAGGGGGTGGATTTCATTGAAACTTACAGAATTCTGGGAGACCTGGACAGAGTGCACATGGAGAAGATGTTGCCACTAATGGGAAAGACTGAGACCCTAGGCTACAGCCTCAGTGTGACAGGATGACCCTTTTGAACTGAGATGAGGAGGAGTTTCTTCAGCCAGAAGGTGGCAAATCTGTAGAATTCATTGCTGCAGTTGGCTGTGGGAGACAGACAGATAGGTTCTTGATTAATAGGGGAATCAAAAGGTACTGAGAGAAGGCAGAATGGGGTTGAGAAACCATGGTCAAAGGGTGAACAGACTTGATGGGCTGAATGGCCTGATTCTGCTCCAATATCTCATGGTGTCATTTTAAATTAGTTCATCCTTTTGAGAAATCAGTTTTTTTTCCCCTCAATTATTAGCTTGAGGTCCTGTATTCGAAACTGCACGGCATAGGAAATGCACAGTCTGGTAATTTCGTCTCTCAGAGGGCAGTGTATCTGTGGAATTCTTTATTATTAGAGGGCTGTGGAGGCTGGATTATTACGGGCAGTGAAGACCAAATTTTAGACAAACTTTGAACCAGTCAGGGAATCAAGAGTAAAAAGGTGAAAATCAAGGCAGAAAAAGTAACAAAGTGGAGTTGAGGATTATCGGATCAACCGTAATCTCATTGACTCGATGGGGTGAATGGCCTACTTCTGCTCCTCCAGCCTATTGACTACAGGGGAGAGAACATTGAACGAACGAATAACACAAGGAGCGGTGATTTTATGAAGCTCTGGCTCACACAAACATTGGTCATGGTCGTGGAAAAGAAAATGGCGGTTAAACTACTGGCGGCTACTCGAGATACGGTTGAATTCTCTGCGATTGTCCGCTACAGTGATACTATATATAGGATTGATAACACTGCAACCTGTTTTCTGGCTAGTCAATTGCAAATGCATTAAGAAAAGCAGAAGGTTTCTTGTTGCTGACTTGTTGCTTTTGCGCAGGTATGCGGACGGAACAAGACCTGTACGTGCGACTCATCGATTCAGTGACCAAGCAGGTACAAAAATTGTTTGCCCTTTCCCCAGTATCATCAATGACAAAGAGTATTGCAGAAAACCCGCCAAATTCTTCCGAGACCACTGTTCTGAAAGCAATTTTAATGAAAGTGACATGGAAGGTCAGCGGTGTAAGGCCGTGTCCAACCATTTGTCACGATGAAGGGAACGGTTATCACAGCATTATGCAGACAACAGGTCCCACGGATCACACGTGTGCAGCAAAAGTTCTTACCCATTGAGTGTTCTCATGGAAAGCCAGTGATCCTGATATTCTGGCAGGATGGGATCTAAGCAGCACCCATTATAGACACCTGGCATGCGATCGTGTAACCCGGGAATAAATGAATGTTTCAGAATAAATTATTATTTATAAGCCGAAAACATGCCACTCTTGTGCCTTCTGGCGATAAATTTGCTTGAGATTACCAAGCTTAGCTGTGTACACGAATAAAGGCAAAATACGGCGGACACTGGAAATCTGAGACAGAGAACCCTGGAGAAACTCGGCAGGTCTGGCAGCATCGGTGAAAGGAGAAACAGCGTTCACGCTTCCAGCTCAGAAGGACACTCAAATATAAGTACCAGACTCATCCGATGTGAGGGATAAATTCTGAAGAAGAAAATGCTGGACTCGAAACGTTAACTCTCTCTCTCTCTCCACAGATGCTGCCATACCCGCTGCGTTTCTCCAGCATTCTCTGTGTTCGTTTCAACTCAAAACATCCCATTGACAGTCTAGCTTTCTATTAAATCAACATTTCACTTTCTTCCATAATGAATCCATATCCCGACAACAATGGGGTTCTGGATGACTAGTCCCGTGATATTTCCACTACACTGCTGCCTCCGCACTCAATTGACAGTCTAAGCTTATGCTCAGGAAAGGTAATGAAGGAAACAGTTAGCAGCAGGTACAGAACTGCACACCAATTGCAGATCCCATTTGGAAAAGATAGAATAAATCTCGGGGAGAGGACATTGTCCATTGTAACATCCAAGCAGCATCAAGGGTTAGTCATGCCAAATAAGTGTTCTGACCTGGCAAATATGCTTTGGTAAACTGGAAATTACCAATATCCGAACAAAAGCAAAAATATGTGGATGGAGGAAATCTGAAATAAAAACTAAAAACTGGAAATTCTCTGCAGGTCAGGTGAGAAAAATAAAGACAATATTTGAGGGTGATGACCTTTCACCAGAACCACAAATACATATTCCATTATGAACTATATTGCACTGATAGTTGCTCAGCATCAATTTCATGGTAATTTGTGTGAAGTAATATAAGTGATCCAAATATAGTAAATCTTAACTTGTTCATTTATTTGGTGAGCTTTTGGGCTGAAGGAATGGAAAGCATGTCCATTTTCACCCATGTCAGGTAAATGTCAATTAATCAAATGCAGAAACCCCACAGAGATTCCCTCTCCTCTGCGCCAACAATGCCAAATTTGCTAAGCACAAATCCTCCCCATGACCCCAGTGTGAATTTCTCTCAATTTCTATGCCAGACGTGCCTGGAGCTACTCTGAGTCAGTTTACACTTCATGATGTCGGCTCACATTCATGAGGAACTGGGTTGCTACTCCCCCAAAATGTGTTACACTGGACAGCCTAACAGCCAACAATCAGAAGAAATCTTATTTCACTTGAGGATGATCACAGCTGACAGCAAAAGGAAATTTTCATCCCATCAGTCTGGGCCAAATTGAAACCCAGGTCTCAGAGGTGAAAGGATAGGGTCTAACTCACTGCACCAGCTAGTTCCTTAAGTGTTTAATACGTTTAACAGCTGTGCACATTATTCCCTGACATCAACCAAGAAAAAGTTCTGTCAGGCTGTTCAAGAGAACTATGTCAAGTGTAAACTATTCATCCATATGTTTAGTCAAATTCGAATCAGTATCTAATTTTCACTTTATTAAGAGCACATATCTAAGTGGTTGCATTGTTACTTTATAAGTGTTTCGGAGGGGTGGTTGACACCTTTCTGATAATTAAAATCAAAAACACCCAGAGAAGCTTGCTTCACCTTGTAATCTGTAAAAGGAAGTGTGAAAAATAGTATAACCTGCCTCTCACCCCCAATCTGTTATAAAGGAGTGGTTAAATGAAAGAAATCCCTGATACTCACTTTATAAACAACAAGTAACAATTTATTTATCTAACCCTAACAGTGAACAAATGAACAGAACTACTAACAAACTGAACAATCCCCCCTCAACTGCTAACTATTCCTGAATAAAACAAAATTCTAATGGTATGCTGTTCCAACAAACACAAGTCCCACTTACATAAACCAAAGTAATAAGAAAAAATAAATTGAAACTTAGTCTCTCAAAATTACAGCCAGGAAATGTCTTCTGGAATGTTCTTTGCCTTCTTGCTGTTTTCAATTCAGGAATGGCTTTTTCCATCGAATTCTTGTATCAGGAATATTAGCAAAGAGTGCCTTAGTACAATTATTTAGATGAGAGCTCGGACATTTCTGTGAAAGCCAGTGAGTTTCTCTTCAGATGGCAGTTTGGTCTCACACCAACCTTCAAATGCCCTCTTCTTTTATACTCTTGATGACCTGTTAATTTCTGACAATAGGATTGGTTCTAGATTGTCAAAACCATCAGATTTAAATTTAATTGGGCTTTGGTATCTACGGCCTGGTTTAAATTAATTGGCTAAATTCAAAAATCTGCTGTTTGGTAAAAATGCTGCTTTGCCTGCTAACAGTATAGCTGTTTTGATATAACATTTCAATTTCAAGAACTCTCTGTGCATCTGCCACTGCCTGCAGACATTTTTTAAAATCGCCAAGCCTAAAACACATCATCTTTTAAAGGAACCATGCACTCTTTTCCCCATATCATTTTACCAACATCAAATACTCTACCCAACTTCGCAACATAAGACATGGGTCAGACCAAGTTTGGTACCAAACTAGTTGGAAAGACACCATTGGCAGCAAGAGGCCACAAAGGTAGACAATCATTGATTTGGCCAGCTATCAGGATACTTAACTTCAAAGGATGCTCAGAAAGTTGAACCACTTCTTTGGAAAAGTGAATTTAAACGTTAAAGAAGAAAAGGGAATTGCCAAATCTTTTAACTGCTGTGAAAACTCAAATATCAGGGCCAGGTTTTGTGAAATAATACCAAAGGATACTTGTAAGTCTGAAAAAAATGATTAGGAAGACCTTGACTAACAGACATGATGAGACATTTGTCTGGAGAGAGAAAGACTTGAAGTACCCGTTGAAATGATGGTTTGATGGGCATGCTGGTTTCATGATATTAAGCCCAAACAATTTTTCTTCTTCCAAATTTTCTTCGCATTCCAAATGTTTTAGAGGTTATCAACCATATTCTAACTTCCATTACAGCCAATTGTCTACGAGGGTCAAAACAAAAACCCAGAAATGTGCCGGGTACTTCTCACACATGAAGTGATGTGCAGGTAAGGAAAAATCATTGGCAAACCAGCCATGCTTGTCTTGTACTTCAGTTGAAGCATGGTTATAAACTTACCCCTGTAATGTGGAATGAATCTGGATCTATTCTAGAGGCATAAACATCACAATGAATGTTGGCATCCAGCTGTTTTATTGCATTGAATCTGCCTTGCGAACAGTTCAACATTGTGGACCAATTACAATGCTGTTAAATTGAAAGCCTGATTGAAAGACAAAAACCCTTTAAAACAATCTGAGCTTGTTGTTTCTGCCAAATGTGTTTTAAGGCTGATTTATTAAAGTGAGGGGAAGTCATTCATAGGATCCCCACAGTGTGGAAACAGGCCCTTCGGCCTAACAAGTCCACATCGACCCTTGGAGCATCCCACCCAGACCCAGCCCCCTATAATCCACCTAAGCTACACATCCCTGAACACTACAGGCAATTTACCATGGCCAATCCACTTAGCCTGCACATCTTTGGACTGTGGGAGGAAACTGGAACACCTGGAGGAAACCCATGCAGACACGGGAGAATGTGCAAACTCCACACAGACAGTCACTTGAGGGTGGAATTGAACCCAGGTCCCTGGTGCTGTGAGGCAGCAGTGCTAACCACTGAGCCACCGTGCCACCATCTCAGAACTCAAAGGAGAATATGGCAATATTCTACAACGGACTTTGCAGTTCATGATCCAATAGTCCAACTGGACTACTGCTAACCCATCAGCAAAGTAAAAGCTGGAGCAGAATGACATTGATGTATATGATTGCTTTCCTGGAGTTATTTTAACCGTTATTTCAGTATTGACTATAATGTG
Organism: Ginglymostoma cirratum; assembly: GCA_024137785.1. Taxonomy (NCBI): domain Eukaryota; kingdom Metazoa; phylum Chordata; class Chondrichthyes; order Orectolobiformes; family Ginglymostomatidae; genus Ginglymostoma; species Ginglymostoma cirratum. Next base: position 8,157,730 of record JAHRHZ010000003.1, read on the forward strand.
AAGCTGACACCCAATCTGATCCTGCCAGTTCCTGCTAAGAGGGCTACATCAAAATAATGTTACAATTCTATCTTTGCTATTCTAGAAAGAAAGATTGTTGTAGTGCACCATTTCAACAACATCTTGAAGTGATTTCAGAAATAACTTCCAATTCTGTAGAACATCACCACAATAGTCAATCATCCCTGTCTTACAGATAGCATCATCATCTATTGTTCAAGTACCCTGCATGCAGGGACAGTGTAAACATGTAAAGCTCTTAAACTTCTCTTTGTCATTCTACTAATTTTCAAAGCTAAAGCTTTGGTGCATCAATGTGGGCACTATCACACTGGCATCAGTCCTCCAATCTACTGAGAAAGCAAACTACCTCGGGTTCCTGCTCCCAATCACTTTCTATTAAAATCTGCTGAATGTGCATGTGTATATGTGTTCTAGGGTTGTTCAGTGGAGAATCAGGCTTGGTTATAATGGGTGCTGTAAGTAGATCTGTGAATGAAGATAGTTTAGTTTCGCATTAGAAGAGCAAACATTTGGGTGAGACATCACAGGTATGGAAAGGTACACCTCTTCTCAATTGCAACACTGGGAGAAAACTTCAGAAAAGCAAATACAAAGATCGAAGCATACTTTTGGGATGAAGAGAACACAAGTGAATACATCTCCACCGTAATCCGCACCCACACACCATGTCACATTGTGAAAATCAAAAATTATGATTCACAGGTGCAAAACAGCACATAATGATGGGAGGCTGTGTTACAGAACTCATCCGTGGCATATCATTGCCAGTCAGGTGTTACACACCGAAAGAACAAACAGATCAATGTCTATTCCCCAGGGAAGGACCTGTATCAGGTGCTGTGAGACAGACTGGTGTCTAAAATTCACATACAGTTTGGATCCAAGATGATCTTTCACAGAGCTTTCACTTCCCCATGTGTGAGAAGGGTCAGTTTCAGTTTTACTATACAATGTGCAACACATTTCTCAGGAGTGTCCCCAACACACTGATCACTTTTTTGTATTCATTCATGGGATGTGAGTGTCACTGAGTAGCTATCATTTATTGCCCATCTCTAATAGCCCAGAGGGCAGTTAACAGTCAGCCACATTGCTGTGAATATGGAGCCACATGTAGGCCAGACCAGGGTCGGATGGTTTCCAACCATGGAGGACAATAATGAACCAGTTTTGCAGACAGGGCTTATATGGTTACCATTAGACTAGCTTCTTTATTTGAGATTTTTATTCAATTCACGCTTCGCCATCTGCTACAATGGTTTTTGAACCCATTACATTAGCCTGAGGTCTAGTTTGCTTGCCCACTGACATTAACATGGTGCCACCTCCTCCACCATTCGTCATCTAAAAGTTCTGTGGACTCCTGGCAAATCTTCACTGCAAAGTACTTTACTGCTGCCCAGGGTGCTGTGCTTGGTGTATTGTTTTTTGAGTTAAGAACTTTGGGTGTAAGTATCTTTCCATGGTTCCGGGCAGTGTCTGGCTGGCACTGCTGTACTGAAGTAGTGCTCCGTTGTTAGTGTTGTCATCCCTCAGGTGAAATGTTGACACAAAGCCCTGTCTGCTTGGTACAATTGTTCAGATGAAATGATGAATCTCCCACAACATGACTTAAAGAGCAGCGATGTGTTCTCTTGGTACCGTGGCCAATATTCTTCTCTGAACTGGCATCATCAAAGCTTAATGTGGAGTCTTGCTGTTTGCAGTGTGAGAATCGTCGAGGTCTACAGCATAGAAAAAAGACCCTTCGGCCCATGGAGTCCGTACCAGGCAAAAACAACCACTTAATTATTCTAATCCCATTTGCAAATTGGCAATTGCATTTCCTAGCATCACAACATCTGTGGTGTTTGAAGATGAAGCACTGTCAGAAGCATGTTAAGATGGTCCTGAGGGATATGATAAGGAGGTACAGAAGTTCCTCTGATTTTGTTTTTTTAAACAAGCAATAGTAGGTACTATTTGATTTGCACTGAAAATGAAGTGGTAGGGACTAAGAAATGGCATGAGCTTGAGTCTCTGGCCATTGCATACTGGTTTTGGCAGCTGAACCTTCAAAAAGGGGCCAACTTGGGACAAAATTTCCACCCAAAACAGGCGAGAGCTTCCTTCACATATTTAAAGCAGGAAAGAAGGTTGTACCGCTTTCAGGCCTGCAGTCCATTTGGTCCCTGAATCTGCATCAAACCCATGGGAATCTGGTGGGAAGGGAGGCTTTGGGTGCACTGCAGGTAGAGGGGCCTTTAAGGGGTTCTCAGAGCCTTCACTTAGGTATTTTGGCCCACTCACGGAACTTCTTTGTTTTTTGTTCAGGGTTGAATTATAGCGTTTATGTAAATTTATCTCCATTGTACTCAAGTTCTGTTTATTGACACTAGAGAACTGGCTATCAGTGACATTCCAATTTTATGTGCTGAAATGGAAGACGAAGAGTGGCATCAGATTGTGCAGGCTGCTTGAGAGACATGCTGAGGTGTCTTGTGAGCACTCCTCCTGAACTTGGCAGATGGGTTCAAAGGGCTTGAGGAGCAGATGCCTAATGCGAACACAATAAATTGGGTATATGCCTGGCCTATCATTTTTCTGGAAGATTCTTCAGCAGCATCTCCCTTCGAACCATTTCTTATTTGGCACTGCAAGATGCAAGGCACTTAGACGTTGATGGAGCACTTGCATTAGTTGTGTGACCACAAATATCAAGATGCTGCCTGCGATTTCTGCAGACCTGTGCGGAAAAGTTCATGCTATTTCTATGTTCAGGATTGTCGGTTAGCAAAGAGTTAGCTGCTAATCTGTGCCATCTGCTGTCGGAGGATGTGGAACACAGCTTGAATACACCTTGCCCCGATCAGAAAAAGTCTGCTGGGATCTGAAACCTGGTTGCACCTTCTTCTGGACAAGGCTGTCTTGTGAATAGTATTGGGTAACAGCAGAGAGGACAATCTCCTTAGATTAAAAGATGATTTCATGCAATGCATTTGAATCTAAAAATGCCAATGTATCAGAGTCAAACACAATGGAAGTACAAAGCATCGTGTACAGCACTGTCTCATACTAGATACCATAAAAACGATCAGAACAACTGCTGACAAGTGTTTTGGTCCCAAATCCGAGGATGTTTGGTTCACACTGAGAGTCTGGTGCAGAGGTGGAAAGAGGTGCTTTAATTAAAGTTCACTCCAAGAAGTCAAGTCTTCAGAACAAGACATGAGTGGGGAAAGACAAAAGGTGTGGATCAAGATATCTTCCTGCAGTGAGACCAGTGATGGAGTGACTTCACAAACCACAATGTGAAGCAAGTGCAGTGAAAGCAGCTGAGTGGTGAGCTGAATTCGTGAAAATTTCCGGTCTTTCCAGTAAAATTAAGGTTTTCTGTCCGTGTTTAGGTCTTTAGGCTTTCTCTTTGTTTTTTTCCTGCAAAGATAGCTTGTTAATACAGATAATTGTTGAAAAAAGTAACATAATGAAGTGTGAAGAGCATGAATTCTAGATTAATTAATGATTAAGTTCAAGAAAATACAACAGTGATGGTGTTTACTGCTGCCCCTTTGGAAGCTGTTGAATGCCAAGGCGACCCAAGGTGAACACATTTAAGTATTTGTGACTCAAGAAACTTCAGAAATAAGTTGAGGAGCTGCAAGCATTGCTCACATCAGGGAGGGGGTAAGTTACATGGACATTTGGCTGCAGGCAGCAGTCACACCCCTCAAACTAAACTCAAATATTTCTTCCACACTCGGCCTGAAAAGAGTTTTTTCTCAGAACTCATCGAAACAACTTGATCCTCAACTTAAACTTATTCTCTCTGGTCATAGACAGGTCTACCACGGGGAAAAAGTTTTTGGCCTTGTTCACAAATCAAAAGAGGCCAGCATATAAGTTCAGCAGGTAATACGGAAGGCAGATGTGATGTTGGCTTTTATTCCCAAAGAATTGGCGTGTAAAATTAGGAAAATCTTGTTAAAACTATGAAAGACACTTGTTAGACAGCACAGAGAATACTGTGAGCAGTTCTGGACCCCTCATCTAAGGAAAGATATACTGCCACTGGAGACAGTCCAAAAAAGCTTCACTCAGTTGATAGGAGCAAATTACTGCAGGTGCTGCAATCTGTACTGCAAACAAAAAAAAGTGCTAGAAATCATAGCGGGTCAGGCAGCATTCCTGGAGACACAGCAAGCTAACGTTTCAAGTGTGGATGACTCTTCATCAGCTCTTACTTACATTCGAAGAAGTTTGGAGAATTTTCGTTACATTGATTCCCGAGGATGCAGGTGTTGTCTGATGAAGGAAAGGTAACAAGTCTCTGCTGACTGGCATTTAAAAGAATGACAGGTGATCCTATTAAAACATGGAATATTCTGAGGGGGTTTCACTGGATATATGCTGAAACAATTTCTGTTCATGGAGGGGAAAGTTGAAGGAATCTAAAACTAGGAGGTACTTCTCAAAATTCGTGCTTCCCATTTAAGACGGAGTTGAGGAGGAATTTCATGTCTCAGAGTGACTTTCATCTTTGAAATTCTCTTCGACAGAGAGCAGTAGAGCCTGAATCATTGCTTATATTCAAGGCTCATTTGGATAGATTTTTGATTTACAAGGGAAATCAAAGGTTGGGAGGTCAGACAGGAGGATGGGGTTAAGGCAGCAATCAGATCAGCTTGTTACTTAATTGTCTTAGTAGGCTGAAGAGGCCAAATTCTCAAAGCAACTCCTATTTCTTACGATCAACTTCTACAGTTTCAAACAAGAGATGGTCCTGGAGTGCACCACCTGTTGTCTGCAGACTCATGCAAGCACTTGGTTATCCCTTCTCCTTCTCTTTGGCCCACTACTTCTTATTCTCCTACTCATTAGGCCATGGCAAAGAATCCCAATGGTTAGCGATTAAGTGGATATTCAACAGAAGTTGATAAGAACTTTTGTCTCTTCTTCATGACACCCTTTTATTTTTAGAGATGGAAAAAAATTAAGTCCAAATCAGAGTTCTTAAATCACAGTAAAGATATCAGAATTTGGGAGAAATTTACACAAAGCTCTTCAAATGAATGAAAACTGAGTTCCAAATGTCAGCTGCAGTTCAGTGGCCACAAAAACATCCCTGCTAAGTCAAAAATTCATTTTTGAAAATCCCTCTCAAACTATGCCAATATTCGAATACACTTCTGAGGGAGTGTTGGATTTTTACAGACAAATTGTTTGGAATGAGGTGTTCAGTCAAGGCCAACTTTGTCCTTTCAGGTGGATATAAAAGTGGGGAAAAGGGGAAAGTGACGAGTTAGAAAAGAGGACGATGGGAAGAGGGTTAGGAAAAGTAGAAATGAGGAGGTCTAGGTGAAGACGAGAAATGCTACACGCAGCCAATAGTTGTTCCTCCTGTAAACGTCCAGCCTGTTTCTCATACACCAAATATGCCCAATTAAAAATAGAATATGGGAAATGGGGAGAGGATCTTATTGTGCTACGGTAGTGTCTCTCCCTCTGAGCCAGGAGGTCCAGGTTCAAGTACCACTTGCCCCAGAGATGTGTCACAGTGTCTATGATCAGGGGGATTAAAGATATCTTTAGAAGAGGATTGGTGGCAGCACTCTCACACCACAGGTTGCTAGTTCTCAGTATCAGAACATAGGATAGACCTTACGCTGAAACTCCATTCTCTGCCTTACTGCTCTACTCATCAATTCCCCAAGAGACCAAATATCTGTCTTACCACCTTCTTTGCTTGGATTCAGCGTCATTGCTGAAGGGGTTCGGGACAGTATAGGAGGAACTCTAACCCTGTGCTGTACTGTCCTGGGACTGTTTGATGGCAGCAGTGTGGAGAGGGCTTTACTCTCAGTTTAAAAAAAGCACAAAGTTTTACTTTCAGATTAAAAAGAGTAGAGAGAGCTTTACTCTGTACCTAACCCATGCTGTACCTGCCCTGGGAATGTTGGGCACATTGTAAATGGTGCTTTACATCAACATTACCCATTAGATTGATGAGGGCAGAGCAGCAGACATTGTCTACATGGATTTTAGTAAAGCTTTGACATGATTTTGTATGGTAGACTAATTCATAAAGTTAGATCACATGAGATTCAGGGAGTTCTTGTTGATTGGATACAAAATTGGCTTGATGGTAGGAGACAGAGGGTGTTGATGTAGGGTTGTGTTTCAGACTGGAGGCCTGTGATCAGTGATGTTCCACAGGGGGAGGTGCTGGGTCCACTTTTGTCATTTATATAAATGATATGGATGAGAATTTAGGAAGAATGGTTAGTAAGTTTGTGGATGACACCAAAATTATTGGCATGGTAGACAGTGAGGAAAGTTACCTAAGGGATCTCGATCAACTGGGGCAATGGACTTATACAGTCTCCATTAGAGCCCTGCATAGTGTGGTCAAACAAAAAGACCGAGGGGTTCAGGTACATTGTCCTTGGGAAGTTGCATCACAGGTTAACAGGGTGGTTAAGATGGCTTTTCGCATGCTTGCCTTCACAGTTTAGGCCATTGAGTATATGAGGTGGAATATCATGAGGTTGTACAGGATGTTGATGAGGCCACTTTTGTAGTACTGTGTATAGTTCTGGTCACCCTGCTACAGGAAGGATATTATTAAATTAGAGAGGGTTCAGAAAAGATTTACCAGGATGTTGCTGAGACTGAAGGGTTTCAGTTACAGGGATAGACTGAGACTTATTTCACTGGAGCGTAGGAGGTTGAGGGGTGACCTTATAGAAGTTTGTAAAATATGAGGGGCATAGATAAGGTGAATAGCAAAAGTCTTTTCCCTAGGGCAGGGAGTTCAAAACTCAGGGGTATATTTTTGAAGTGAGAGGAGAAAGATTTAAACGGGACCGCAGGGGCAACATCTTCACACACAGGGTGGTTCCTATATGGAAAGAACTTGCCAGAGGAAGTGGTAGATGCAGGTAGAGTTACAACACTTAAAAGACATTTGGATAAGTACATGAATCTTAAAGGTTTAGTGGGAGAGGGGCCAATACAGGAAAGTCAGACTATTTAGTTTGGGAAACTTGGTCAGTGCGGACGAGTTGGACCAAGAGGTCTATTTCAGTGCTGTCTGACTCTATGACTCTTTGTATACCTTATCAAATCTTTTGTAATGTTCAAGATCTCTGTCCAATTAGTCCACTACCCTGCTCTCTTCTAGGCAAAAGAACTGAGCCTTTCAGCCTCTGCTGATATGTATGCAAATAAGTAACTACAGGCTGAATCATTTTGTTTTAAGGGGGTCCTTTCACTATTGCATGGAAGCAGTGATATTGCCTCTTCATATCTCAGTTTGGTCAACATTCTGCAGATCACGGACAGAGGCGTAGGAAACAGGAAGTTGGATGTCTCCCAAGGGCCACAGGCAAAGGCACATGAAGTTGGAGGAGACCTCTGTCTTGGTGGTATGGAATGACAATGCAAGTGCAGCTGTATTAGTGCTGCTCCTGAATCAAAATGGATATTGGGGGTGGTTTATTCCAACGTATCAACTTGATAGAACAAGTGCAACTTTTGAAGGAAAGAATTGTAGTTGTGATCCCAACAAGCTTGTCTCAATGAAAGCAAACAGTCATTGATTACAGTGATACGACTGCAAGCGTTCATTGGAAAGGATGGCTCCATGGTGGCATGGGAAGAAACAGAATTTTGCATTGTATTTTCCTCTCTTGGAGTCATAGAGTCCTATAGCATGGAGACAGGCTCTTTGGCCCAAACTGGTCCATGCTAACCAAAAAGTCCATCCACACTAACCCCATTGCCGTGCACTTGGCCCATATCCTTCTAAACCTTTCCTATCCATGTATTTGTCCAAATGCCTTTTAAATGTTGTTAATGTACCAGCCTCAACCACTACCACTGGCAGCTTATTCCATATGCGTACCACCCTCTGTAAAAAAAAAAGTTGACCCTCAGATTCCCATGTATTCTTTCCCCTGTTACCTTAAACTGATGCCCGCTAGTCCTCGATTCCCCAACCCTGATGAAGACCAGTGTGCCAAAAGCCTTCTTCACTGACTTGTCTATCTGTGACTTCTCTTTCAGAGAACTGTGCACCTAAACTCCAAGGTCCCTCTGTTCCACTATACTCCTTAAGGCCCTACTATTCACCACGAAACTCCTACCTTGATTTGACTTTCCAAAATGCAACACCTCACACTTGTCTATATTAAACTCCATTTTCCATTTCTCCGCTCACTTCCCCAGCTGATCGAGATCCTGCTGCAATTTCTGATAACTATGCACAGTGTCCACCGACCCCTGAGGCACACCACTAGTCACAGGCCTCCAGTCTGACAAACATCCTTCCATTATTACCTTCTGTTTCCCACTATCAAGCCAATTGTGTTTCCAATTTGCCAGCTCTCCCTGGATTCCATGTGATCTAACCTTCCAGAACAGATCACCATGTGCAACCTTATCAAAGGCCTAACTGAAATCCATATAGATTACATCTACCCATCCTGCCCTCATCAACCTTCCTGGTCACTTCATCAAAGACCTATAACAAATGCATGATGCATGATTTCCAACACACAAAGCTACGCTGACGACTCCTAATCAAACCCTGTATTTCCAATTGCATGTATGTCTTATCCTGCATCTGTACGCTGGCACATTAAGCTGCCAATCCTGTCCTTCCCTTAGCCAAGTTTCTGTAATGGCTATAATATCCCAGTCCCACGTACCTATCCAGACCCTGAGTTCATTGGTCTGACCTGTTAGCTCTCTTGCATTGACATAGATGCAAATTAATCCGACAGGCATTTCTTGCCCCCTGTCATGTTCCATCTGACCAGTCTCTTAAAATTGCTGTTTCTGATTACTGTATCTCCTCCCAGCCTCGCACCTGCCTCCCGGCTGTTGAAGATCCCACCCCATTGCCAATCTAACTTAAACCCTCCCTTGCAGAACAAGCAAATCTGCCCACCAAGATATTGGACCCTTCCAGTTCAGGTGCAACCCATCCCTCTTGAACAGGTCACCTCTGCCCCAGCAAAGATCCCAATGATTTAAGAATCTGAATCACTGCCCCCTGCACCAATTCTTTATCTGCCATATCCTCCTGTTCCTACCCTCACTGGCACATGGCACTGAAAGTAATCCAGAGATTACCACCATCCAGGTCTGGTTTTTAATTTTTTGCCTTGCTCTCTATAATTACTCCACGGGACCTCATTGCTATTTCTACCTCTGTCATTTGTATCAACATACACAATGACTTCTGGCTGCTCACCTTTCCCCTTGCTTTTCTTTAGCTTCTTCCTATTCTTTTGTTTTTTTTTTAAAACATGTCTTTCTCTTTCTGTTTTTCTTGGCCAAATGTTCACTCAAGGAAATTGGTTTTTGATGAAGGAAAATCAGGTGATGGGCAGTTAAAATTTGAGTGTTATGAACTTATTTATAAAGTTCTTTTGATGAACAGTTAACAGCTGCCACATAAGATTACTTTGACAGAGCACATGACTCTGCAAATCATGCAGCTTGTGGGGCAAATGGCCAGGGATGTGAAGATGCAAAATTTTCCCTGAAATAGGAGGGTCTTGGGTGGTCATCATGTGTGACTGGCCAGGCCTCCTCCAGTACAACCACAGAAGCCAAACCAGCAGCCTCATCCCTGGTGCAATGGCAGTTGAGCAAAGCAGGCTGCAAGTAGCAACATGAAAATGGATAGTGCATTTCTAACCGTTGCACAATCATTGAGCAGGAACTCTGAGAAGAGCTAAGGAGGTGATGGTCAAAGTTGCAGATATTGAGAAAGCTTTAGAAGTGATGTGGTGAGATATCTGGGAAGGAAGTTACACAGGGTTTGTTTGTCAGGGCGTCTGAATTCTCTGTTATGAATGATAGGCGCAAGAAGAACACACCATCGAGGTGATGAGCTCAAATGTAGGTTGGATTGGAGGCTGAACAGAAACTTGCAAGCATAGATGAGGACTTTGAAATCATTACATTTCAGGGAAAAGAACCAAGGCAAAGGGTGTTTCACAATTAAGACCTTGTTTAGTTATATACCCTTTTGAGAATACAAAAATGTTGGTCTTGATTTGTACATTTTTCAAACTTTGTAATTCTCAGAAGTTTGGAATGTTTACAGAATTCTTTTGCAGATGTTTATGGCAGAGAGTTTCAAAGGTTGAAAGGTTACCACCAATGTGTGAAGCTCATTAGAGAAAGCAGAAGAAATCAAGAGCAAAAAATCTTGGAAAAGGGACAATATTCATGATCCCTCTCAATTCCACTTTCACAATTGCTCCTCATGTTCTCTCCTCCTTTTCATAATGAACTTCTGACCACAACTCTGATCTAGCTAGTCCTTCATCCTCCCATGACTGCAATTCAAGAACGTTTTTATACTCTGAATTTCCATGGATACAATTGTTTTCAGAGATGTGAAATTCTTGGTCACTGTCAACTCCAAACCAGTCAAAACTGCAGAATATTGGGGGATACAAGGGATGGGACTGAAGAATTAGCAGTCAGGGTAGGGAATGTGGTCAAGTAGAGGGGCATGGTGAAATCAGGAGGAAGAGTGTATGAAGGGGCAAAAGAAACAGGAATGCGCAAGCTGCGGAAGGATGCAACTTAGAAAATTGATGACCAGAGACTAAAGAATGAGTGAATAAAGTGACTCAGGGGTCATTTGGAATATGGCCTGGGCCAGAGAAGAGATTAAGGCTGAAGGGAGCATTAAGACTGGGAAATTCACTTCAGGAGACGGCGGGGAAAATAGGGACTAGCATATACAGATCAGATGATTGATTTGCCTCTCACCTTAAAAATATGCCCTCCATTTTTAACCTCCCCTATCTCAGGGAAAAGATCTTGCTATTAACCTTATCCATGCCCCTTATTATTTTATAAACCTCCATAAAGGTCACCCCACAACTTCCTACACTCCAGTGAAAAACATCCAGCCTATCCATCCTCTCCGGACAACTCAAACCCCCCATTTTCAGTAATCTCTTTGTAAATCTTTTCGGAACCCTCTCCAATTTAATAATACCTGTGTTATAGCAGGGCAACCAGAACTGTATATTGTACTCCAAACGTGGCCTCACCACCTTCCTGTACAACTTTAATATGATGTTGTATACTCAAAGGTAAATCTGTGACACAATTTTCAAAGAACTGTGTACTTGAACCCTCTGTCCAATAACACTATGCAGGGCCCGACCAGAAACTATATAAGTCCTGCCCTTGTTTGTTTTACCAAAATACACCAACTCACATTTCTCACCATCTGCCATTCCTCAGCCCATTGGCCCAATTGATCAAGATCCCTTTGTAATCCTAGATGACCTTCTTCACTGTTCACTAGACCACCAATTTTAGTGTCTTCCGCAAACCTATTAACCATGTTTCCTAAATTCTCAACCAAATTGTTGATATTAATGACAAAAAATGGTGGGTCCAGCATGATCCCTGGGGAACCACCACTGGGCCTCCAGTTCAAATAACAACCCTCCACCACCACCCTCTGTTTCATTTTCATTTTTGGGTGACATTTTGTGTCAAAATCCTGGATCCACAACACAATGACTGTATCTTCACAAAAAGGACTGTAGTGGTTTGCTGCGGGCCAGACCAAAACCCCTCCTAACAAGTCAGAGATAGCCTTGACCCCAATTTGTTTTCCTATTTAAAGCTGAGTGTGAGGCATTGCATTCTGGATGCAATTCGATTGGTCAATCTACCAGGCTTGTCGCAAAACACACTTTATTCATACACTATAGTTAAAATACAAACAAAATAAAATCAAAAGAAAAGAATTGGCTTAACTCTAACTCTTTTGAAATACCTAACAAAACAATAAAGTACTCATTAACTGTTCCAGTAGAATAACATCCCATAAGAACACCCTTGACAAAGGCAAATTCAGTAACAGATTTTCTCACATGCAATTCTAGCAGCAAGAAGAGAACCCAAGCTTTTAACTGCAGTAAAGAGAGAGAGAGAGAGAGAAAGGAAGAGAGAGAGAGAGAGAGAGAAAGGAAGAGAGAGAGAGAGAGAGAGAGAGAGAGAGAGAGAGAGAGAGAGAGAGAGAGAGAGAGATGTCGCAGATTTCACAATCCCAACAGCTACTGGAAGCTAAAATTAAAATTCTGGTTCTGAGAGAGTTTGACCCTACCATTTCAGGTTGCTTCTATAGTTCCGACTTTTAAAAGGTCTCACAAGCTGTTTACTTTAATGGTTTGGAGAGGACCCTCAGTACCTCTGTCTCAACCTCCTTCACGAAATCAGGACAAAACACACCTCTTAAAGCATGAGTATCATCACAGGTTCAAGAAGGAAACTCACCAACACCTTCACAAGGGCAATGAAAGATGGGCAGGATAGATTCACCCAGCCAGCACAGCCATATTCTATGGAAGAATGAAAGAAAACAATTCTGGAGGTGGTGGCCTGTTATAGTTCACTCAGGCAGTCAAAATTGTTGTGGGAACATACACTTCTATGTACATGTTGTAGTTTGGAATCGGGGATGATGATGGCAGGGACAACAAAATTCTTTCCATCATACAGCTGATCAGGAATCTCTACCTCTCTTTCTGTCGGACACTGGGGTTGTAATACCTGCAGGAAAATGTGTGACCACAGTTGGATTGATCGAAATCACTGGAGCTCATCATTTACAGATTCAGAGGCTGAAGGCTTTCTGTGGAGCAGCATCTTCTGAGAGCCAAACACTATCAGTGGACATTCAAAACATCTATGTGCTGATGTAGTCTCTCCCCCAAGTCACACAGTAAAACATCCCAGAGTAGGTTCGCTCTGACCTTGCTGTCAGTGAAATACATGTCTGTACATACATACATACAGAATTCTAGGAATATGCTTTATTGCAAAGCCAACAGTTTTTCTCTCAACATATTCTGGGCAGGAATGAATGCTGTTTTATATTCAAAAATGTAATCATTCCACGGAGAAGTTAAAGCCTTACAAATTACTGGTGTGCTGACAAGCAGGAATCCAGGAGGCTGGAACATCCAGGAAATTAACAGTATTAAATTAGAAGTGGACATATTATAGTGAGCCCAACATTACCTCACAGTGTTGCCTCATTCTTTGGGAAAATCACACAAACTACAAATTCCCCATCCTGCTGCCTTCACTTTCATGATCATTCTGAATGCAGGGATACCACATAGCCATTTGTTCAAACTACCAGGGCATGTGTGTGTGTCTGGACCACAATGGGATCAGCCTCAACCTTCAATGGCTTTTTTAAATTCACTCGTGGGACGTGGGCATCACTGGACCAGCATTTAATGCCTGTCCCTAGTTGCCTTTGAGAAGGTGGTCTTGATCTGGCTTCTTGAATCAATGCAGTCCATGTGCTGTAGGTAAACCGACAATGCCCTTAGGGAGGAAGTTGCAAAATTTTGACTCAATGACACTGAAGGAAGGGCAATGTATTTCCAAATAAGGATGGTGAGTGGCTTGGAGGGGAATTTTTCGCTGGTGGTGTCCTCATTTAGCTGCTGCTGTTGTCCTTCCAGGTGACAGTGGTCGTGGCATTGGAATATGCTGTCCGAGGACCTTTGGTGAATTTCTGCAGTGTATCTAGTAGATAGTGCACACTGCTGCCCTGAGCATCGGTTGCAGAGGGACTGGAAGCTTGCAGATATAATGCCAATCAAGTGGATGGCTTTGTCTTGGATGATGTTGAGCTCCTTTGGTGTGTTTGGAGCTACACTCATCCAGGCAAGTGGGGAATATTTCATCACTGTCCTGACTTGTGCATTGTTGATGGTGGGCAGGCTTTGGGGAGTCAGAGCTGAGTTAGCTGCTGCAGTATTCCTTGCCTCTGATCTGCTGTATTTATTTGGCGAGTCCAGTTGAGTTTCTCATCAAAGGCAACCCCCAGGATGATGATAGTGGGGGATTCAGTGATGGGTAGTGGTTAGATTGTCTATTGTTGGAGATGGTCAGTGATTGGCATCTGTGTGGTGTGAATGTTACTTGCCACTTGTCAGCCTAAGCCTGGATATTTCACATGACTTGTTGCATTTGAACACAGTCTTTGTTTCAGTATGAGAAGTTCTGAATCGTGCTGAACATTGTGCAATCATCGACGAACATCCCCACTTCTGACACAGCAGATTAGCCAGTATCTGACAAAAAGGGAATGGCTGTACTAAAAACAAAATCAGAATCAATCTTTTCTTCCTTGATGGATCAGCTGCTTATTTATTGTGTTTTTAATTTGTTCAGTTGGGAATAACAGCAGAGATAAATCTTGTTTTCATCTGGTTTGCACACTAGCAGACTTTCTAGCAGGATTCACAGAAATATGCAGCAGGAACCCGATGCACAGACGCTTCTGTGGCTTTGTCCCATGACATCTCTGCAACCTCTGCAGCTACATCTCCCCTCTTTCAGGTCTGGTCTCTCGTGCAGTTTCAATTAGCTTCATCCTATTAGACTAATAGAAATAAGTTCACCTTCACCACTAAGGGAACGCTGCACAGTCAGCAGTGCTGTCTGCTTTTTCAGGTGGACATCAATGATCCCCTGGTACTGCTTCAAAGAGCACAGGAGTTATCTATCTCCTGTCTATCCTGGGCATTCCTCACCCACTACTAAAACTCTCGGAGAAGCAGGTGATCTGGACATTGCTGCTTGAAGCAGTTTTATTGTAAATTAGTTACGACGTTCAATGCATTATAACAGTGAGCATACGTCAAAAGTATTTAATCAGCTGCAGGGATTTTAGGACTTCCTGATATCTTGAAAGGCACTATTGATATCCCAGTCTCTCTTTTCTTAGTGGCAACAGTCCAGTCATCCTTTAACATTCCCTCCCTAAAGCCTTCTGCATCTCGACAAGCTTTTTTGTTCTTTCGACCCTCCCTTGAATTTCCTGTATGGGGTCACCCATTCCAGTACATCTATTTTTGGCATACCCACCATTTTGTCATTACAAACCCATGGACAGCTTAAAGGACAGCTTCATAAGAACTTGAAACAAAAAATAAGAGGAAGAGGAAAAACAGCAGAAAGAGGTCGGCCCCTTGAACTTGCTCTGTTATACAATGCGATCTTCACACAATCTTTGATGTGAACTACACCTTCCTGCCCAATTTCAATATCCTTTGACTCCCCGGGGGCCAAAAGTCTAGCACACTCAGCTTTGAATCTACTCAACTGAGCTTTCTAGAGTATAAAACTTCCAAAAATTCACAACTGCCTGTTCTGAAGAAATTTATCCTCATGTCAACTTGAAGTGCCACTATCATACCATAAGATTATGACGTCTGCTTTTAGACCCTCCAACCAGAGAAAACAGCCTTTAAGCATTGATCCTGTCAAGGCCCCTCAGAATTTTGTCATTTTAAAACAGAAATCACATGCAGGCTTCGAACTTTATTACTGCTCATTGATCTAAATTCCACAAAGTGTCGACTAAAGTCTACTCAACCTTATATCATTGGACACCTTTCCACATTCAAGTTAACGGAAGTGTGCAATTTGCTGTTGCTATTGTATCTGTGTGCAATTTCTAGAAAATATCACTGGCTGGTGATATATTTGCTTTCAGATCGAATAGTACTGAGCGCAGAGTAGTAGTGGAACCCAACAACATTACTAACTATTTGGCTGGGGAGCCATAACGTCTGCCATTCTGTTTAAGAAATCAACCATTCAGATTGGTGAATAAGGTGTAGTAAAAGAGGAATAATGTCACAAACATCGCCTGGGTACTTTGGCAAACCAGAGGGTTAAAATCTAAATTTCAGCTGAGAGAATGACAACATTTTTAGTTGTCTAACCATGTAGCACTAAGGATCAACAGAGGAAGTTGGCACAGATGTGTCCTTACTCACATGGCTGTGCTACTTGCTCTCTCCAGCTTTTTGCCCAACAGATGGTACAAATCTGCATAACCATCATTGGGGAAAGGACTGCTGTCGTCAGTCCTGAGAACAGTATGAAGGATTGGACTGCACACCATAAGTATAATGAAAACCAACACCATTTGATTGTACCCATGCCCATACAACCTCCAAAATCACTCAAAGATACTGCTGGCATCACCTTAAGTGTAAATGTAGGAGTCACTCCTGCACACAAAAGATGACAGAACTTCGGAAGTTTCTCCCACAAATGGCAATTTATGTTAGATCAATTGCTAATATTCAAACTGAGATTGACTGACATTCGTAAACTAAAGACATTAAAGGCTAAGAGAAAATGGAGGTCACAGATCAGCCATGATTTCACAGTGTGCTTCTGACAACCCCTAGAATCCGAATTGTTTGTGATACATTAAAATCAGTCGTGTTCAGGATACAGTCCAAAGTCTATTTGAGCCCTCTCTCAGTTCATCAATGATGCTCAGCAGACTTATTGTGCCATGCACATAACCTGTAAGTTAGAGCACAGCAACAGGCCATTAGCTCTACTGCTGGCAGCATTTGTGCACTGTACAAGACAATCTAAGACTCCACCATGGCCTGTACGAAAAGTGGATATGTCCTGAAGTGAGAATTAATATCGTTCCTTCGATTTGTTCTGCTTTTCCAGACAAGGAGGGAGGACAATGGTATTCCACATCTCTGTCACCTTCTACAATCCGCAACTCTCTGACTTCTCTGGGTGTTCCTCTACCTTTATATCTTGTAATGCCTATATTTTAATCCCTACACCACTGCACTGTGTATTGAGCCCCAAGATCGGGAAAGTTCTCTCTGAACATCTGTCTCATCAACTCTCTCGCTTCCAAGTGCCATTACTTAAACCGCAACTTTTTAACTAAGATTTAGATCATTGTTCAAATATTTCATTATGTGGCTACATCTTGTTTTGTAACACGACAGTGAAGCAACTTGGGATGTTTACTTTATTTGAAGATATTATACAAAAGCAGATCATTTGCTGGGTTATCTCAGTTTCCATGCAACAAATGCAAAGGACCTCATTAAAATAGCACTTCTTTAAACAGAAACAGTTATCTTACATTTTTGTTGCACAGCAGGAAAAGGCGTGGTCTTTATTTGGCCTCCAGCTATAAGACCAAAATTAGGACTTCATTGCGTCAAGAAATAGCAGGCCAAGATATCCATCCCTCGACTCCTTTTTACAGCAATTCCTGCAATTTGTGAGGCACAGGTGGATATGATATCTCTGAAAAAACACAAATGCAAAAGAGAGAAAAATCTCTGTTTTTATTTGTTAGGACTGTAGCTGAGCCACATTATTGGAGCAAATCACACTTTACTCTGCATCCAACCCTGTGTTCTAACACTTCTGGAAGCGATTGGTTGAACAAATCAGAGGGATATTTACATTTTGTTTAATAGAGTAGACAGTGCTTCACTCTGCATCTCACCCCATGCTGTCCCTGTCCTGGGAGTGTTTGATGTAAACAGTGTCGAAAGACATTTACTTTCAGTTTAAAGCAGTCAAGGAGCTTTATTCTTTCCTCACATGCTAAGCTTTTTCTGATTGTATTTACTGCTGACAATGATTGCTGAAGTGTTCCATTACATAGCAGCAACATCCCAATTGACAAGCACAAATTTCACTCGAAAGTTAAACATAAAAACTAAAGCCAACATCACAGCCACCCAGCCCTTCCCACTGCAGTAAATGCTAATTGTTAACCATTTTGCCTGAAAGAGATCACGATGTTGATGGTTATTCACGGGATTCTCAGAAAAAATATTAATGTAGAGGAGGTTAAAGTTCTCAAAAATTCTGCGGTCAAATTGTCACCGTGACATGAGTAAAGTGCACCACAAAGATTATGAAAGTAAAGAATTTAAATCTGTCTCAGCTGTGGGCCCGACTCTTATCAATGTAGATCCAAGACTGCAGGATGTTCTTAACGTCACTAATCTAATTTTATATCCAAATAATGTTAAATAATCATTGCATACATATTTGAAGAAAAGAACACATGCAGCATACCTTTTCCACTTTGCACTGATGCTACAAAAATGTGATTTCTCCCAGTTAATTATTTAATTCAAGCATGGTAGTTACTTTCCTGCATTAACATACATTAAAAAGAATGAGATTAATCAAGGAGCATGACTTTTTTTTTGTTGGTGAGTCTCCAGCTCTGTGCGTGCAAAGTAAATTTTCAATGGAAACATTCAAAAGTTCAGAAAGCAGCTTCAGTGAGTAAGCCATTTGGACCATGAAGGACCAAGGCACCATACAATATGTGTTAAGTTAGCTGATCTCAGCAAAATAACAATGAAGCTGATATGATCAAAATGGCTGCCAATTTTCAACAAAGGCCAAACTGAAGATCTAAGTCGGCTAATTTTTCACAACCGACGTGGGGGATGCCCAAATTACAGTCATCTGGACAAGAAATCAACCTAGTACCTTTAGTATATTTTACCTTGAGAAAATGCCTTCACTTATGAAATCATGCAGAGGGAGAAATGTCATTCCCTAACCTGTTTAGCATTGTGCAACTTGAAATGCTTTCGTGAGGAGAAAGGTAATAGGAGCAGTAGGACACATTGTTCCTTGAACCTGCTCTGCCATTCAATAATGGCTCATCTTGGAGTTCACTTCCATTCTCCTTCCGTTTTTCCATATCCCTCAGTTCAGATACAAATTTAGCAAGATGGAATCTGGCAAAGGATGATTACTCAGTGAACAGCGTGTGGGTCTATTATCATTAACATGGAGTTGTTGGGCTGCATGACTTGTTTTTGCACTGCAAACACACACAAGAAAATATTCAAGTGCTGAAATGTTATCGAACAGTGGGATTGATGCTCCAATCTGTCCATTATGCAGTCCTAAGGCCATTGCTTCCTCCCAGCAGTGTTGATTTGTGCTGTTTGCTTAACAGATTTGCTTTGCTTCCTTCCAGCCGCTGCTGTGAAAAAAAGAGCTGTGGCAACAGAAATGAAACTCCATCAGATCCCGTCATCATTGACAGGTAGGAAACAGTGTTTTACTTCTTTCAAATGTCCCTCCAAGGGAATGGCAGGAAAGTGTACTGAGCTGTGCCTGATCAACCACAGTATGGTGTTGAATGTTTTCAAGCAGATGTTTGCGATGGCCTGAGGTTGTGGACCTGTTTCCAGTGTGGGGAGTCAAAGTATCCAGAATGGCCTTGAACATATCAGTACAGTACAATGGAGAAGGTTGGAGAAGATCGTGGCACATATCCATCAGGCACTGAATGTTTACTCGCATGTGATGGTGAAGTCCATGTAGGGTGTACTCAATGCATAGTAGCTAGTGGTTGTAGCATGTGATTTAAAGACAAAGATTAAAATGGGACATGTGTGGTAAAGCATTACAAGAAAAGGTGGCAGTTATATTCGGGATCAGTAATTCCAGAGTGTGCAAAGATTCTTCAAAGTACATAATCGAACAGTTAGCAACTTTCCACAAATCAACTGGGCTCGAAGAAACACTGTACATGCTCAAAATACAGCAGCAAATTCTAAATTAAAATATAGGGATCTACACAGCTAAAAGAAGGAAAATTACAACTTCTTTAATAAAGGATTTTTAAATTCCTGGCTATAATTAAAGATGAGTATCAAGACTCAGTGGACTTGTCAATGAACATCAATTTTAGCCAGTACTACTTCCAATTCTCTGTCTCACCCCAGGCCTAAGAATCCGGAAAAGAAGCAGCTTACTAGCTGTTCACCAGTTAATGAAACTACTTCCCATATTATGCTACCAATCTGCTCATTATATTCCAAGCCAATTCATAGCAGATGCTTTAAGTCTCTGGAGTCCCCAGTTGGAGACCGTGTGATTCATTTGTGTGCCATTCTTGTTGTCTTTATTCTTTTAATGGGAGAAGTTTCCAGGAGGTTACTGTTGTACCAAATAGAGCTGCAGTCTCCTTATTGTGCAGAATTGTCAATAAACATAAAAGTCAAGGGGGAAAGTGTATCTTCAAGTACCTCACTGAAATATCTGTTCTTTCACCTGAATCTAGTTATTGTTGGCAGGGCACCGTAAGTGTGGCTAAAGTGCTTGTTGTTTGACAGTTGTGCACACACTTCCCAACAACGGTCACCGGATCACAATTACTATGTTTGTGAAGGCTGCATGTTTTTCATAGTTTCTGAAGTTCCATGATCATTGGAGGCTGAATACGCTCCTGTAAAATGAATGTGTCCAAACAATTACATTGCACTAACGACAATATCCAAGTCAAAAAGTGGGTCCTGTGATGGAAGTACAGCACCTGCAATCTGCAGCAGGAACCCTGACTGAAATCTCACTTGTCAAGATTAGGTGCACTGGTGCTAATCGGCAATATGGTGGCTGAGGGCAGCTAACCGTAAGCTGGCACAACATATAGAACTCCACAGCAAAGCAGTACATTTACCAACTGGGCCAGTTTTTGAACTTATTTGATAATAATGATACAGTATTGATACAGTATTAATCCCGAGACATCAGGCTTCACATTCTATTTACTTCAGAAATGGGTGAATTTGGATTCAAAGTTTTGCACTTTCAAATTAGACAGGCAGCCATTTTTCTTAATTTTTCTCTGGAATGACTGGTGAAAATACTTCTAAAGTCTGGGAGTGTGAACAATTTTACCATTCATTGCTTATTAGCACACAGAACATTTAACATGACAAGCAGAAACAAACAAACAATCAATCTGGAAAATATTGAAGGCCAAGCAGCATCAGAGGAGCAGGAAAGCTGATGTTTCGGGTCGAGACCCTTCTTTAGCAAAAAGAAGAAGGGTCTCGACCCAAAACGTCAGCTTTCCTGCTTGGCCTGCTGTGTTCATCCAGCTCTACACCGTGTTACCTCAGATTCTCCAGCATCGGCAGTTCCTACTATCTCTGGAAAATATTGAAGGAGGTTTTATTCTATTCAGACAAACACAACCTTCAGCAGTGTATCATCTGGTGACTGCTTCTATGTTCCCATTTGTAAAGATGTTGAGAGAGATGTTAGGTTAATCATGACATGGAACTTAGGCACAGTAGGTCTGAATTTTGATGGTCGTGCAATTCCCTCAGAGTAGATATTAATGGAAGGGAAGACAATGATGGATACACAGTGGATCTAAGCTTTTCCTAAATTTATTACTGAATGGAATGTGACCATCACTGTCTAGAGTAGGTTTTATAGTCCTACCCTAACCGTACTTGAGAAAAAGGTGGCAAAGCACGTTTTTGACATGCAGCAATTCATGTGGTGTAAATACACTGAGATGTTACTTGGAAGTTAGTTTAAATGACAGTGAAGAAATGGCAACATTTTCCAGCTAGGATGGTGTGTGATTGAAGGAAAACTTGGTGATGATGTTCCCTTGCATTTGCTGCAGTTGCTCTTGTAGTGGTGAAAGGTGGTTCTTAAGGAAGTGAATGAGATGCTGTTTAAACTGCAGGCTAAATAGTGGAAGGGGAGTGTGGGTATCACATTGCAACTGACAACAGGTGGGGAGGTTTTTTTTGGTCAAGAGGAACATTTCTCAAAAAAAAAAATTTACAAAAATTCATGGCACTGATGTTTTGCCACCATTGATACAATGAGTTAGGTTGCTTCATGCCTTGTTCACTGTTGCAATCATTCTTTCCCGAATTACGGGTCATGGTCCTCCAACTTGCAAACAGCACTGATGAAATATTCGAGTAAAATTCCTCCTTGTTTCATCTGAAATGCCACCAGTGAAACCTCAGGCAACCAATGTGATCTTGGTAGACAAAAAGTGATTTGCCATTTTTTTTAAAAAAGAAGAGAACAGTAGTAGACCGAAATGGCTTCCAATCCTCCCTTTAATGAACTCAAGAGACCACAAAAATTCCAAACCCAAATTCCTCTGCTAAGTGCATTCATCCCATTTTGCCTGGTACTACTGACCTTGCTGAATGAAAATTGTCAGCTTTAGTTGGGCATTCAGTAAACTGCTCAGAAAATGCATCTGTGAGCCATTAGCAACTGCATCGAGGTGTTGTTATGTTTTATAATGGGTTCTTCGTCAAGATGAAAATCAGTGCAGTGAGGGCAAAGGGTTAATGCAATGGGGTAACACATGTGATTTTAGCAATTAGTAAAGTAAACACGATTACATTAAGCAACCATGACCTCACACAAGCATAAAAAAGTTTTGTCTTTTGTTTGCATTCAACGAGCATACAATTGCTGATATTTTCTATTCACGTATTTTAACTAAAAACACATTGTTTGTACTGTGCAACTCAATGATCTTGTTTCACATTTAAATTTTTGTTCATAAAGTGCTTTCTTGGACAAACCATTAGCCAAGTCCGATTTCCTTTATAGCTGGATTTGAAATTAACTAACATGGCCATCAAGGCAGGATTCAACCCCAACTCTTTCCAGTTGTGAAATTAAATAACCAGATGTCTCCAAGCTTAAACTGAACATTGGGAAATGGCTGAAATAAAGTTTTTCTAATTTTTTTGAGAAACCCCAGGAGAATTACTGTCAACAAGAAAATATGATCCAACACAATACATCATTTAAGAAAAACAAGGAACTTTGTTTGACTTTGTATCAGCCCATTAACTACTGCAGAACCCGAGAGTCCCAGCATATGCATGATTGATGCACAGTGTTCGAAGTATACCAAATGAGTGTCTACAAATCGTCACCTCAGTTGAAACCAGCAGAAGTTTAACATGATGTTTTGGCAATTTGCGTCTCATAATCTGACACTGAAACTTTATTGGGAAGCAAAGATGAAGGATTCCCATACATTCTTTCATTCCAACTCCACCCATTCCTCATTTTTGACTTTAAACACGAAACAAGAGCTTAATCTTCCCTGTGATCACATTAGTAGGAACTTTCGAGATGCATTGGTTGGTGTTCTTAAGGAGAGGCTGAGACTTTCTTCCCTGGAGCGTAGGAGGCTCAGGGGTGACCTGATAAAAGTTTATAAAATCATGAGGGCATAGATAAGGTGAATAGGCAAAGTCTTTTCTGGAAGGTAACGGAGTCTAAAATTAAAGGGCATAAGTAAAGCTGAGAGGGGAAAGCTTTAAAAGGGACCTGGGGAACAATGTTTTCACACATGGAATGTGTGTGTACACATGGAATGAGCTGCCAGAGGAAGTTGCAGAGGCAATTACAACATTTAAGAGGTATTTGGACAGGTACAGGAATAGGAAAGGTTGGGAGGGATACAGGCCAAATGCAGATAGATAGAAGTAATTTAGTTTAGGAAACCTGATTGGCATGGACAAGCTGGGCTGAAGAGTCTGTTTCCGTGCTATATTACTCAATGACTCTATGAGTCTATGACTGTGAATGGACTGGAGGCTTCAAATAAAATTTTATTTCTTCTCATCGCAATTCTCTCATCGCATAATTCTTATCCCAATTGCTCATGGAATTCCCTGTTGCTAAACACCCATGAGGAAACAGTCTGAGGTCTTCTGAGCCTAGAAGATACAGAACTGTGCTGGATAGTAGCAGTCACTACTCAACTTCAGAACAGTATCATTTGGGGTGGTGGTGAGTTGGAGATCATCACTTCTCCAATAAGATCAGCAACCAACTCGGAGTCATGATTTTTATCCTTTCCTTCCTCTTTAAATTTTACAAAACTGCTCTCATCAGTGCCACTCTGAATTTATCTGTTTATATTTTTATTCAAATTTCAACTACACATTCTAAACGCTCTCTCTTCTTGAGGCAGTGCCATGTTTAAATCAAGACCAGTTAGACCATTCACTACTCTACATTAGTCGTTCTTAAGAATTCCTTCCCTTCGTCTAAGCTATGTGAAGACTACTTGCTTTAAAACCCTGAGCCTGACAATCATTGCTTCATGGGCAACCTTGTCTTCTTCTAAAAACCGAAAGAACTGCGAATGCTGTAAATCAGGAACAAAAACAGAAGTTTCTGGAAAAGCTCAGCATGGTGGCAGCATCTGTGAAGAAAAATCAGAGTTAAAGTTTCAGGTCTGGTGACCTTCCTCAGAACTGATGGTAGCTAGGAAAGTGTTGGTTTATACACAAGATAGGGTGAAGGGAGGGGGTAAAGAGTAAACGATAGGTGGGGATAGAGCCCAAAGAGAGACAACAGTTGGACAGACAAAGGAGTTGATAACAATCTGGCTAGGAGGGTGAATAGCTATTAATGGATATTGTTAGGGCCCCAGTTATGCCTGCCTGTTTGTGGGGTACGTGGAACATTCCTTGTTCCAGTCCTATTCTGGCCCCCACCCACAACTCTTTCTCCAATGTATTGATGATATCATTGGCGCTGCTTCCGTCTCTTGTCTGGAATTGGAAAAGTTAATCAATTTTGCTTGGAATTTCCACCCTGTTTTCACATTTACCTGGTCTATCTCTGACTCGTCCCTTCCTTGACCTCTCGGTTTCCATTTCTGGGGATAGACTGACCACTAGTAGCCCCCACTGTAAACCCACTGACTCCCACAGCTACCTGGACTATACATCCTCCCACTCTGCTTCCTGTTAAAGACTTCATTCCACTCTCTCAGTTCCTCTGTCTCCGTTTCATATTTCTAATGAGGCCATCTTCAACAAGGGAGCCTCTGAAGTATCCACCTTTATCCTCAACCGAGGATTCCCCAGCACTGCTGTCAACAGTGTCCAACCCATCTCCCGCTCTTCTGCCCTCAGCCCCTGTCTTCACTCTTGCAACAGCGATAGGGTTCCCTTGTACTTACCTGCCATCCCACCAGCATCCACATCCAGAAGATCATCAGGTGCCATTTCCACCTCTTCCAGCGAGATGCCACCACTAGATACATATTCCCCTCCCTTGTGCGCCTTCCGCAGGGACTGTTTCCTCTGTGACACGCTGATCCACTTCCTTCATTCCCAACACACCTTACAGCTCCACAGCACCTTGCCCTGCAACCACCAGTGTATCACCTGCCCATTTACCTCCTCCCTCCCCAGTATTCAAGGGCCTAAACACACCTTCCAGGTGAAGCAGCACTTTACCTGCAATTCCCACAATCTAATCCACTGCATTCACTGCTCACAATGTGGTCTCCTCTATGTTCTGCCCATAAAAAAGACCCTAGGCTTCCAGTTGCCTGCCACTTCAACACACCACCCTGTTCCCTGGCCAACATTTCTGTTTCAGACTTGCTGCCGCTGTTCCAGTAAAGCTCAGTGCAACCTTTTTCGCATGGGGACCTTGCAACCCTCTGGACTCAATGTCAAGTTCAATAATTTTACGGCCTGAACTCTCCCATGGCCTAGTCCCATAAACCACACACCAGGCCTTGTTATCACAGTCTGCCATTACACACTGCCTATTGTTAGCCACTAACAGTGTCCATTAACAGCTCTTCACCCTCCTAGCCATTCCTTTGTCTGTCCAACTGTTCTTCTCTCTCTTTGGGCTCGATCCTCACCTATCACTTACTCCTTATTATCACCAACTCCGTCCCCCCCACCCAACCCATCTTCTGTGTTGAAACTGACAATTTCCGAGCTACCATCAGTTCTGAGGAATGGCCACTGGACCCAAAACATTAACTCTGATTTTTCTTCACAGATGCTGCCAGACCTGCTGAGCTTTTCCTGCAACTTCTGTTTTTGTTCCTCTTCTTCTATCCTGCTTTCTGAGCCTTTGTTATATTCTGCACTTCGGGCCTCAGGCTTTCACCTGGGTTTCTCAATAAACAGTCTCCTATGGGTATTGCTTCAGGGAATAACATGAGCCAGATCCGACTGGCACATATTGGCAACCCATCCATCACTTAAGCTTAACCTTCCTAAACAGAATAAAATTCTTTGTGAAAAAGATTAATGAAAACAAATTCCTGTGTTTCAAGAGCCAAGTGGTTTAAATTTCACTCCTCAGAAATATGGCTTGAATCACTAAACATCTGACTATTATAAAGTGGAATGAGAGTGTAAAATGTAATACTCAGAGACTTTGTCATCAATATATTATTCATTGAAGAAACATTTTTTAAAAATCTCCATATTTTTTCCATAATCTGTAATGCAAGCTGGCCAGCAACACTAGTTTGAAATGCCACACTGCAACTTCATTGCAGTCTGCTTGTTCCAGCCTTCTCAATGTCTTTGGAAGTAAAGGCACCATTTGATGGAGGTTCATGACCTACAAGTTGTGAAATTCCTCATTTCAATCCCTGATTCTACTAAATTAAGATACATATTTATTTCCAAAAAGCATTTAAGAAAAAGGCATGCAAAAATCTACGTAGTAGCATATCAACCTATGGTGTCAGGGGTTGTATATTAGCAATGGTTAGAGGATGAAAGGCCTGTCTTAGGAGTACAGATTGAGCAGTTTTAGGCTTCTGCTTGCTAAAGTTCAGAAGAATGAGGGAAGATATAATTCAGGTATAAGATGCTGAAGGGGATTGATGGAGTAGGCACAGAGGAGATGTTTCCCCTTGTGCACCAATCTAGAATGAGGGATCAATACCAAATAAGAACCGAAAGTACTGCGGATGCTGAAAAATCAGGAACAAAAACAGAAGTTGGTGGAAAAGCTCAGCAAGTCTGGCAGTATCTGTGGAGAAGGAAATCAGAGTTAACATTTCGGGTCCGGTGACCCTTCCTCAGAACGGCTCTG
>JAHRHZ010000003.1:8184679-8201312 GCA_024137785.1 Ginglymostoma cirratum
CAGAGCCGTTCTGAGGAAGGGTCACCGGACCCGAAATGTTAACTCTGATTTCCTTCTCCACAGATACTGCCAGACTTGCTGAGCTTTTCCACCAACTTCTGTTTTTGTTGCAGATTGACAGATTATACTTTCCAATTAAAGGATCACAGTATTAAAACAGATGATGAGGAACTATGTCTCTCAAAGAGTGCACTGGACTTCAGGACACTGAATAAATGTAAGGAGGAACAGATTTTTAATTAGTCATGATTGAAAGGGTTTTGGGGACCAGGCAGAAAAGGGGAGTTGAGACTGAGATGAGATCAGCCATTATCTTTTAAAATAGTGGAGCAGGCTTGAGGGCTGAATTGCTTACTGCTGCTCTTAGTGCTTATGTTCTTCACGGCTAACAGAAGATTGAGAGTCAGGATAACTTTGAATGACATTTTTAAGATAGCAACCCGTAAATTGTGGAGTGCCACAGGGATCAGTGGAGGGGCCATAATCATTTCTCACATATCCAAAATGACATAAGTAAAAGTAAAAGTTGACAAGTTTGTGTTTGACACAAAAATAGGGAGGAGGCAAGTCATCAGGATGACACAAAAAGTCGACAGAGATACAGATTGCTTAAATGAATGGATAAAAACTTCACAATTGGAATATAAACGTATGAAAATTGAAGTATGCACTTTGGCAAGAAGAATAGAAGAGCTGAATATTATCTAAATGGGGAAAGACTGAAGAAAGCTGCAGCACAGATGAATTTGAGGGGTCCTCATGTATGAACCACAAGAAGATGAGATCCAAATTCAGTGATTAATAGGGAAAACAAATGGACTGCCAGCCTTAATTTTAAAGGGAATAGAGTATAACAATAGGGAGATTGCTAAGATATACAAGGCACTAATAAAACCACAGTCAGAATACTGTGAACTGTTTTCATCGTCTTATCCAAGGAAAGATAAATTGCCATTCAAGAAAATTCAGAGAAGGTTCAGTCGGCTGAATAAAAACCTGGAAGAACAGCGGATGCTGTAAATCTGTCTGAGGAAGGGTCACTTGACCTGAAACGTTAACTGATTTCTCTCCACAGATGCTACCTGAACTGCTAAGCTTTTCCAGCAATTGCTGTTTTTGTTTCAGTTGGCTGATCCTGGATGTGGAAGGATTTTCTTATGAGGTTGAATGGCTTGGGGTTGAGCGGCTTGGGGTTGAGCTAAATTGTTTAGTTTAAAAGGTTGAGTTTAGAAGAATGAGAGGAGACTTACTGAAACATTCAAGATTCTGAGGATATTTGACAAGGTCGGTGCAGAGAGGTTGCGCCCCCTTGTGGGAAATGGCATAATAGCAGCATCAGGCGTCACCCATTTCAGACAGGAATGAGGAGAAATTTTTCTCCCTGAGAATAATCAGTCTGTGGAATTCTTTAATGCAGATGCCCGCTGTGGCTAAGTCATTAAGTAAATTCAAGACAGAGAGACAGAATTTTAATCACAGAGGGAATGAAGGGTTGTGGAGATAACAAAAAAGTGGCATTGAGGATTATCAGATGAGCCATGATCTCACTGAATAGTGGAACAGGCTCATTAGGCCAAATGGCATACTTTCTGCTCCTGTATCTGAGGGTCTTCTAATGGTCCTAAAATGAGTCATCACAATTACAAGGCCAATTTGTCTTCTTTCTCAGCATTGGTGCTGTCTTGGTTGGGGCAGGGAAAGAAAACACCCAAGTTCCTCTGCCGAGTTTATCACCCACCAGCTGGGTGGGGATGTTGAGGGCATGTACGCAGATGGATGTCAGGAAAGAAATACATTTTCAGCCATGAATGGTTCCTGTGTAGCATCCATCAATAACAGCACTACAGAGCAGTGCTTTTGTCAGAAGCTGATGGAAATGATTTCAATCAATGTCTTCAGGATAAGGTGAGGAAGATAGGGAAAACAAAGCTGTTGCTTTTATGGGAAATGGAATGGATACTTTCCTCACCTTCAGATAAGTATGCAAATAAATTGAACCAATGGGATAATACTGAAACAGAAATTTACTCTGTGTTGTTTTCCACCTCTCATGCTGTACTTCTGAACACAAACAATTCCTCCCTGAACCCGAGGAGCAAGAAAGAAGGAAGAAATACCGATGTCTTCTGATTCCTCTGTTCTTAACTAACACTGTCAAACTTGGTGAGATCCAAGAATCCTGTCTTTTTCACCCCAGCTCAACTCTTTTGCCCTCTTGAGGCAGGCATTGTCTATTTCCCTCATCCTGTAGTCTAGCCATCCTATTGCTGGTGTTTCATGTTGTTCCTGAACCCCACCACCCCATTACTTCTTTCCACATTTCAAAACCCGCAAAAAACTTAATTTTTCCACAATCACACCCTTCCTGTTTCCTGCATTGACCAAATCAATGTGAGAGATGCCTTGGGATGTTTGTGCATTTCCAAAAACTGAGGGAAAGACAGTAAAACGGAGAAGCTTGACAATGTGTTTATGTCATCCATAAAGCAGAGGAAGTTAAGTGAAGCTTTATTGCTATGTTCAAAATTGTGAAAGATTTTTAATCGAATAAAAGTGAGAAATGTTTCCATTGGTAGGAAGGCTGGATAACCAGAGGCTGCAGATTCAAAGTAAAAAGCAAGAAGTGCAACTCACAGGCCAGGAATACTGCAGCAGGTCACTCACTTCCTGACTCTCCAGCAGCAAGGCCTAAGTCTGGAATGGTGTTTTCAGAAAAGTCAACATTTCGGGTTTACACCTGTCATCAGGACTGAGGAGGGGAAAGGGAGCTTGGAAATGAAGAGAGGGAGGGTGATAGGTGGATGCAAGCAGGGGGTAGTGGAGATTGGTGTGTAGGAAAGGTGGGGTGGATAGGTGAGAAATAAGGTGGACAGGTTGTGTCGGGTCAAGGTGGTGGGGAGATTTTGAAACTGGTGAAGTGAAAGTTGAGGCCATTATTGCTCCTCTGACACAGCCTGACCTGCTGTGTTCCTCCAGCTCCACACTGAATTGAGTAAGTCAGGAGTGAAATGCAATACTCCCCACTTGCCTAGATGGGTGCAGTTCTATCAACACTCAAAAAGCTTGATACGATCTGGGATACTCCTGTTTGACTGGCACCACATCCACCCTCTCCGCTACGGATGCTCAGCAGCAGCAGCGTGTACGATCTTCAACATGCACCACAGAAATTCACCAAACATCCTTCGACCACATCTTCCAAACCTAGGACTTCCATCTTGAGGAGCAAGGGTATCAGATACATGGGAACACCACCTCCTGCAAGATCCCCTCCAAGCCACTCAACAGCCTGATTTGGAAATATCACTGTTCCTTCACTATCACTGGGTCAAAATCCTGGAATTCTCTTCCGAACAGCATTGTGAGTGAACCTACAGCAGGTTCAAGAAAGCAGCTCACCACCACTTTCTCAACAGAAATGAGGAACAGGCAATAAATGCTGCCCCAGCCAGCGATATCCACGTCCTCCCAGTGAATTGAAAAAGACAACTTTTTAAAACCCAAAGTTGTTGATCTGGAGTGGACCTGGCAAAGCAAATTCAAAAGATACCTACCTTGAAGAAGTTACCCTTCTTCGGGTAACGTCAAGCCTTCCCGCTCCTATGATGTTGCTTGGCCTGCTGTGTTCATCCAACCTTGTTATCTCAAAAAGAGAATTGGATGGTTTTTGATTACTGTGACTGTACCCCTGGCAAGCCTTTTTTTTGTGAACTTGTTTTGTCCGAAAAAAAATTGAACTTAAACAGAAGATTTGCAGAACAATGAGACAAATTAAACAGCTCTTAGAAAGACAACAATGTAACCAACCTTTTTCTGTGATTCCACAGACCGGGGGCACGCACCGACGGAAACATCGGGAAGCATTTTATTTTCAAAACAATAAGTTGAACGTGGGTCCGATTTTTTTTGTAAACAATTAGGGAAAATTGCAGCCAGTTATCACTTTGTTTTCCATAGGGAGTCCTGCAAGATGATATTTCATCAAGGGAAGTTAGTCGTTTGAAAGAGAGTGAGAAATTAAACAAAGCCACAAAACTAATCAAAACGTTTACCCTCAGAGCTTTCCAAAAAAATATTGTGCAAAGATTGAAGTGCTGGGAATTACCCACTGCTACGTCTGATACATGGTAATAACCTTGCATAATTACTCAGGTATAAAACTAATTGGAAATATTGCAAATGTCAAGCAAAACTGGCATTTAAGCACAAATTCGGTGATGTTAATTGCCGAACAGGTGCGAGGAGGAATCTAAATGAGGGACATGATTAGAGGAGCCCACTAAACAAATGTGGCCTGTGATTGAGTCAAACCACATCAATTAGTTAGCAATCTCAGCGACCAGCAAAGGTCATGTTGATGTAACCTTTTGTTTGGAGCAGGAAGTAGAGGAGAACACCCCCTCCCTCCCCCAAGTACCACAAAGACCAATTCTAACTCTTTCGGTTCCGCTTTTCCATTCCCCGCACAAACCCGTTCTCCCTTGCTTGGGATCATTCACACCAAGCCCCTGAAGCCAGCAGGGTGGGGGGTGGAAAGCAGACAACGCGTCTTTTCTTATTTGTTCGTCCGCGAGCAACGAAGTGTTTTGGGTATGGGGCCTCCAGCGTCCATATCACTTTGATTTTTGGAGAAAAGGATCTGTAGAATAGTTTGCGGATGCCTTTCCCATTTTATTCTCGTCGTAAAGATGTCAAGAGTCACAAGTGGCTGTAGAAGGGACCCAGGAACAGCCGACAGAAATTCCAAAGGAATGGAAGGTTAACATATGTAAAAATTTTGGTTTTCTGACCAGGGGACTGATTTCACCATTCCATTGCTTTTCTTCTCGTTGTGGTTGCGTGGTGGACATCAAGGGCGGAAAAAGATTTAGTCAAAAAGAAACAGAATTCCGCAACAGCCTACCTTTGAAACCCAAGTTGACACGAAGCAGGGATTTTTCTACACTTCACCAGAAGTACTTGTGATGGGTAAATGCATTTTGGCAAGAGAGAAACAATTAGGAACCATAGGTGACTTTCCATGTTAATACTGAAACTCTCTTTATAAATCCCCCCCCCCCCCTTTGCATGCGGGGGAAGAAACGTGGGGGAACTTGAAAAATTTACAACTTCTAGCAACTGAAAAAAGGAAATAAGCTGTTTTTTCTTCAGTTTGAGATTTTTACTACAAATCAAAAAACAGTTCATCAAACATAGACACCTCAAAAGCTGTTCAGCTACTTGTGAGCTAATCACAGAGTTGTTGGTGGACCCAAGATAGTCACCAGTTCTTGGTGACCTTTATCATCAATAACTCACCAGGAAATGTCCAACATTCAGTTCCTAATGGCCAGCTGAAGCCCCATTCATATACAGCTCCTTGCTCCAGCTTGTCTTCAAACTCAGCACCCGCTACTGCTTCAACAAGCAGGTGTGTGAACAAACCTTGAGTATTTAAAATTATTCTTTTCCCATTTCAGTCCTCAATCAAAAATACACACAAAAAACATTCTTTACGCTGTACAAAAGACAGATGTGCCAAAGTGGAGTTCCTTTCTTAAAAAAAGCATTGATGAGAAAGTCATGTCATGGTCAAAAAAAGTGATTGAACTACATGCTGTAAAGAAAACTTTGTTGTCAGTGAATTTTCAAATTGGAGCGTGGAATTGAATCTTCCATCAGAATCCGAAACACCAAGGTGTGTCAAGAATACAAACACACGTGATTTTGATCTTGAAACGTGCCAATTATAAAGTTTTTCTATTCTGAGCAATTTTACCTTTTTGGTTGAAATCCCACAGGAGTTCTGCTTTTCATAACCGTGGCAGAAGAACCATAAAGTTCCCAAAAAAAAGCAGATTTTTTTTATTCTTGCACAGGATGAAGACATTGCTGGCTAGGTCAGGATTTACTGTCCATCCCTAATTGCCCAGAGTTAAGAGTCAACCGCATCACTCTGGGGCTGGAGTCACATGTAGGCCAGACCAGGTAAGGATGGCAGATTCCCTCCCTAAAGGACATTAGTGAACCAGATGGGCTTTTGTCAACAATCAGTAAAGATTCATGGTCATCATTAGACGCTTAATTCCAAATTTTTTAAAAATTGCACAACCTCAAACTGCATTCTTGCAAACAGTACTGAACTCTTAGTGGATACACGTCTAGCCTGTTTGACCAACCTTTGCCCAGAAGGCAAACCCCTGCCCCATCGACCCATTCCAGGTTATTAGCCAGTCTCTGAACTGGCTCGAAAGCATTTCCCTCCTTCCTTAAAATGAGGTGACCACTACAGTGCATAACACTCCAGATGCTGTCTCACAAGTGCCTTGTATAATTGAAGCACAACCTCCCTGTATTTATAGTTAGTTCCTCGCTTGATAAATGATAGCATTCTGTAGGCAGTGCCCAAATTGCGAATAGGTTCTATTCTTTAGACCATTTGCAATTTGACTTGTACACAATGCAGAACAATGTAAAGTAGCCATTCGTAAGAACAGGAAATATTTATAAGGCAATGATTTAAAATTTCACCCCTGTATTACATTGTGTTCATAAGTTGGATGTTTGTAAGTCAGGGACCCCTTGTATTAGCTTTTTAAAATTATTTGTCATGCCAGCACACATTCATTTTGTGATTCAGACACAAGAAACGCAGATCCCTCTGCATCTGTCACAAATTCTGACTCAAAGCTCTCGCTGTTCTGATGAAACTTCCAGCCATTCCCTTGAAGACCTTCTTTATACCTCTCACCACTTCTCTCACAGTTGGATGGAAAAGACCCTGTCTCACTATTCAAACAAAAGCAGCAGAAAGGGTCCCGACCCGACACATCAACTTTCCTGCTCCTCTGATGCTGCCTGGCCTGCTGTGTTTCTCCAGCTTCACAGTGTTAGCTCTGATTCCAGCATCGGCAGTTCTTACTTATTCTTGTTGTTGTTCCTGACATTTTTCCATTAACCAACATTAAATTAAACCTGGATTATCTGGATGTGAATACATCACTCTCTGTGGGAGCTTGCTATGCACAAATTAACTTCTGCATTCCAAGATTTGAACAGGAGCTACATTTCAAAAGTACCCAATTAATGAAAAAGTGCTTTGGGATAGCCTGAGACTACTTTTTTTTTTAACATGAGGCACTCTGTTACCTTTTTGTTTAAATATGTTGTTGAAGTGAAGTGCAAAAGTGTCAAAAATGGTTCTGTTTGATGTACAGGTTTGCTCTCTTCCTTTTTATTCCCAATTTTCAGTTTCTCTACAGCCACCAGGGAGCTTCTGAAGCTCAGATTTCACTCTCTATGTATTATTCACATCTCATAAGCCACCATCTCAAGGCTCATTCTTTGAGGGATTAGAGGAATGCTCACCCAAATGAACAATTCTGTGGTTTCATCTGATTTCTGTGGGAAACAACATTTCTGAAAAACAAAGCATAAGAAAACCAAGGTTCAGATAATTTCTGTGTGGAATGATAATTATCCAAGTGTAAGATAAAGTCAAGAATCTCAGTGTATTGTCCAGGTTGCTGGTACATAAAGTAACAGAGTACAAGGAGTAAAGGGTGGAATTCAGTTGGACAGTTTTGAATGTCCTGATTTTCACTGGGTTCCTGAAGAAATCAGTCATGTAAACTCTAAGCAACACTCTTCCTGCACTGAGTTCACATGTGTCATTGAGGACCCCTTTCACTCCATCCAGATATGAATCCTACAGTAAACATCTGTTTTGTTTTCTGTTTCTCAGGCAATTTTTTTTATTTATTCCCAATGTTTAACCTGAAACCCAATGGCTTTGAGGCTTATGTGAAACTTTATGAAATACCTTTTTGGAAGTATTGGTCCATCATAACGTATACTTTATCACATCCCTTTGAGTTTGTCACCTCCTCACGGAAATTGAGAAGGGTGGTCAGGCAGGGCTCATTCTTCTCTCAAGCACCATGATGCTATTCAACCCTGTTGAAGAAGAATGGGATGCAGACAGTGACTCAGGCCCTCAATGTTGAGCAGCACAAGGAAATTCCTTCAGGAGAGGACCAAGGTTAATCACAGCAGTCAATGCTGAATTTCTACCTTAACTAGCTAAATTATTTACTATTGATGGCATATTAAATAGAAGTGAATCTTACACAGTCCTCACAGTTTGTTCGAAGGGTTGCTGTGAAGACCATTTTGCATAGGGCGAAAGCTAGTCAAATTTCAAGTTGTATCTCACAGAATCTAACTGAATCCAATTTTGCCAATTTGGAGCCCTACCAGAATTACTGGCAACTGTCAATAGGATCACTTCAATCTTTTAAGTCACAGATTTGAGAAAGCAAAGATTCTTGATAACTAGATAGTAATTGTAGCCACTACATGTGTTGTGTGTTAGGCAAGGTTGGAAGTCAAATAGGTGTGCACTGAGGCTTCTCAACACTACCACAAGCCCAGATGTAAGCTGATGGGAAGAGACATGTAGCCCATATTCGTAGCACAGGAGTTTCGGAGTGACTGGTCAAAGAGACTGACAGGATTGACCTCCCTTCCATGCTCAACGCCCCTCAAGGGTGGAATAGAACTCTGGGGACTGTTTGTGGCCTTTTGACAACCACAGCTTTTTACCTTTTACTTGCAAAGCAACCATAAAAAACTAATTATTGTATCCATTCTGCCAAGCTTGATTGTACCATCAGGACCAATACTAAAGATAGAATATTTGTCATTTACGAATTTGCACTCTGTTTTGTGTGGTAGACTGATTGCCCTGCGCAGAAGACGGTTGCATGGTGGCTCTGGACAATACTTGTGTGGCATTTGACCAGTTTTGGCTGGCCAGCCTTCAGCCTTGAATGCTGGTAACATTGAGTAAGGAACACAGGGGACAACTGGTTCCTAAATCAAAATTTATGTATTTTGGGATTGGGGTGACCGCAATTTAGCAATATCACACATCAGTCATAGTTTATAGAAACTGCCTCTCAGCACAAAACAAAGTAAGGTAATAGGAGGCATTTTTTGGGGATATCCCTGCCTGGTTAGCATCAGGGACAAGTGAAAATCAATGGTTGTGTGGGACCTGGGAGGTGGTGGGGGGCATTTCTCTACAATATCTGTGAAAAACAGATTATCTGATTATTTTTACAGTGTTGTTTGTGGGAGCTTGCTGTGTGCAAATTGCTGTGTGTCCTAAATTTAAAGAAGTGCCTGAATTTCAAAAGTACTGAATTGGCTTTAAAGTGTTTGCAATGGTCTGTTATTTGAAAAGCACAACATAAACACATCTTTTCCTTTTTGAACATAAGAAAGACAGGAATTAATTCATTTGGAACACAGAATAAGTCATCATCCAGCCAAAGTAGCAGTGGGTTGCACAAACCAGGGCACCAGTCTGCGACAAGTGCACCGATCTCAGCTGTCCATTGGCGATAGGGCAGTAGGGTTGGTCGCACATTTATAAGCAGAGACAGACGCTTGTCACTGTTTTGGTTTGTGAAGCCATCTGGAACATGAGACACCCTGTATCACGCTGCTAAGTGTTTAACAATACACTTTTAAATCAATGACTTGAAATTACTACTTGATAAGAGAGATTTTCCTTACAGCTCACTGCTATTCCAAATCAAATAAAACATCCTATCCTTCTTTTATATTTTGATAAACAGGCAAAACAACAACATTTTCATTTTGTGGTCGTAGTTTACCCTTCAGTCCACAAGCCTTTCCGAGATACACACGCAAGACAGAATTGATCCCAATTTAACTTAAAGGTAGAGTATTGATCATTGGAGATTAACATCTGAAAAAAATCGCAATCAATTTCCTTTGGAGAGCCTGACATTTCCATGTTGCTCTCCATCATTAAATACAGAGAGCCAGGGAGCTCCGAGACTTACAGTTTGGTTCTCAGGAATGTGGGAGAACACACAGCTAATTAGAGGAGATGTAACAATATCAAGAGAGATTTGGATTCTGGTTCCATTGGACAGTCAGTATCCAACTAAACATTTGTAAATTTTCCATCACTCCTAAAGGCATCAACATTTCTTGGGGGCAGTTCCACAGTTGCTGACTTTCTCAGCATTTTCAAGGAAGTCCCCATTTCTCAGGTGTGAATCTTGAGAGTGAATGGTGGTTGGATATTCAACAACATGGACTGGTAAAGTAAAGTCTGTCCTATAACAGTCACAAGCTGGCCCTTTATGAGGCAAAGTAAACATCCTGCATTGTGATTGTGCTTGCTCGAATATTAACACAGACAAACATTAGTTCCACACACAACAACCATACTTGGCCAAAGCAACACCTGTTTTTAGCCAAGTTCCTAAGTCCAAAAATAGTTTTGAATTTCACTGTCTCAGTCTCCCAAAGTCAAAGAGGTCTCCTCAGTTCCATGGTAAAGAATTTAGCTATCCCATTTATGCATATCATTCATTTGTAAATTCACTGAAAGTGGATTCCTTACTTCAGTATCCATATTCCCCTCCAATCACTCTCCCCTGGGTCCTATAGGAATGACTGTCATGCCTGTTCCTTTGCTTTCTATAACTCTTACTCTGGGAACACCAGAGCTATTGCCAAGGGTTCCACTGGGACTGGATGAAAAATATTTGCCTCTGTAATGCTTTTATGATTTTCAAAGGAAGTATAATAAGCTAGTTTACTAAATTATATCATTTTAATATTCATATGTTTACCGTACTCAACAAGACAAGTCAGAGATTAATAAGCACTGCACCCCCATTTCCAAATCCCTCGATGTTAGTCCAGAATGCTTATTATGAAGCGTCGTACATTCTGTTCATTTATAGGGTGGTTTTCCAATTTTGTATCTTTAACTCTCGCTTGTGCAACAAAGATATTCTGTACGCATACTGAAGTGTTTAGAAGGTATGTATCACATCATCATCATGATAGTCTGTCAGGAAGTAGTTCAGGGTTGCTTCACATGAACACCCACAATACCTGTACTATGTTATCCTTTGCATTGTTAGCAATTCATTATGAACGCAATTCTGTGATCACAGAATCACTGTACATGACACAATTTCTCTGGTATCTTTGCCTTGCTCTCTAGTTCTCTCATTGGAAACTATATTGCTAAGGTGGTACAAAACCACATAGCTGAGACTAATTGGGTTTCCAACCCCCAGAGAGTGCATTCAGCGAGCCAATCTCAGCTGGGATGGTAGTAGGAGTACTACCATTGACTTAAATTCCCCAGAGAAGTTACAAAATCAGGCAGGATCCCCAGCATTGAATTGTAATCCAATTCTCTGCTACAAAGTTCACATGTGTGGGCTTTGGTGAGAACAGGATAACATTCAGCTGTGATGCACCCAAAGGTCAAATACTCTTGTCATCAACCAATGTGCATGAAGATATAATAAGGAAAAGACTTGTATTTTAACAGTGAACATTCACGGCCTTGGGATCCAGCTTAGCTCCTCAGTCAACTATTTCCCTTGAAAGAGTAGTCTCTTTTGTTATGTAGGCAAATGCGGAATACAAATTCCACAGACAAATGAGATTAATGCCCAGATAATCTGTTGGCTAGGACACTGGTGAACATTTCTGTTCATCTTAAATTCACGTTATGGAACCGTAATATTCATGTGTGTATAGAATGAGCTGCCAGAGGCAGTTGTGGAGGCTGCTACAATACTTAAAAGGCATCTGGGTGAGTACATGAATAGGAAGGGTTGAGAGGTATTTGGGCCAAATGCTGGCAAATGGGACTAGATTAATTTAGGATATCTGGTCGACATGGCCGAGTTGGACAGAAGGATCTTTTTCCATGCTGCACACCTCTATGACTCAATGACTCTATCTGGAGGGGGACACTGCTAACAATGCAGGATACCCTCAGTATTGCACTGAAGTTATACCTGAAATCACAACCAAAAGAAGTGACAGTACTGCCAATAAATGGTCAGTTCACTGGGATACTGGAGGACAAGCTGTGACGAGAACAACGTTAAGGTAGCTGACGTTTGAGTTATTCCACCTGTGTTTTTTAAAATACTATTTTTGTTGAACAAAGAACTAATGCAACTGGGAATGTGAGCTATTATTGCAAACACACCAATTGTCTGGAAGCTGAAACCCATCAATAAGTTCCATCTGGAATCACTTTGTAGAATTCAGTAATTGTTTCTCAGTACCAAGCATCTCTGTGACAACTCCTGTCTAGTGAAAGCCATGGCAAACAAATCACAGAGAGTTTAGCTGCTTCATCCCTATTCTTTCAGCAACATGTCAATTTCTGGAATCAATGTTATGAAAGGTTGAAGAAGTGTTCTGACCTGAAATGTTGACTTTCCTGCTCCTCTGATGCTGCCTAACCTGCTGGTTTCCTCCAGTTCCACACTGTGTTGTCTCGGACTCCAGCACCTATAGTTCTTGCTATCTCTATTGGATAAGCTAGGGTTGTTTTCTTTGGAACAGAGAAGATTTACTTGAGGTGTATACCATCATGCAGGGTCGAATTGGAGGGAAAGGATATATTTCCTTGAGCAGAGAAGTCAACAAGCAAGGGGGCAAGGACATCCAATAATTGTTTATGAACAGAAAACATTCAGAGCCTCAGAATCCTGCAATTATTTAATTGCCTTGGAAGTGCAGTACTGTTTGTTATGTCGGCAAATGCGAAAGACAAATTATGCACAGCGAGATTCCACAGGCAACAAATGAAATTAATGCCTAGATAATCTATTGGCCTGGAAACTGGTGAATACTTCTCTTCATTTTAAACTAATGTTGTGGAACCATTTATCCTCATCTGGGAGGGGAAACTGCCAACAATGCAAAACACCCTCAGTACTGCTGTGAAGCTTGAACTCACAAACCTGTGACTCAGAGGCAACAGTACTGCCAATAAGTGGAAGATAATGAGAAACTTTATAACCCAAAGGATTTTACGGTTCTCTGCCTGAAAAGGTGGTAGAGCAAGAAAATCTTACCACATTCATAAAACATTTGGATATTTACTTATTGTCATAATATCACAGATTAGGGTCTAAGGTCTGGAAAATGGGTTGAGGTTCAATCACTATGAACACGTGTTGAATGACCTGTTTCTGTGCTGTAAATTTGTATAATACATATGTTAAAATTGACATGACTTAGGCAAGTCAACCCAAAGTTAGAGGTAAGAGCTAGGAGCAACAAATTAATTGGAAAGGATTCTTCAGCCACAGAAAGGCTCTCCATAGATAAGAAGAACTTCGTAGAGATAGTAAACCTGAAACATAACTTCTTCTCACATGCACAAAGTTAACAAGACAAGAGGT
The DNA here is from genome assembly GCA_024137785.1 of Ginglymostoma cirratum. Lineage (NCBI taxonomy): Eukaryota > Metazoa > Chordata > Chondrichthyes > Orectolobiformes > Ginglymostomatidae > Ginglymostoma > Ginglymostoma cirratum. Next base: position 8,197,930 of record JAHRHZ010000003.1, read on the forward strand.
GGTACATGTTTAGTGTAGTGCAGAGAATGTTTAAAGAGATTCCAGTGAGTATTTATTTGTCCATGTCGAACATGTTGCCAGATAGGGTGAGACCAGACACTGGATCAATTTCAGAAATAGTTAGATTAGAAGCTATAAAGTCAAGATTCTTGATCAAGTGAGCTGTAGGACCTCCTTCTGAGTGCTCCACCCTCCGTGTAGGCCCTGAGAATGGCTTTCAGTTCCATACTGTTTTCTCAGACAAATGACCCTGAGCCAGTGGCAGGAGTCTAACAATCTATATTTAGAATGGGTTAAGTGCACTGAATACACAGCCTTGTTATGGTATCTGATTGTCAAAGTTAATACACCATGATTAGCATAGTGCCAAGGAGAGGTAAACAGGTAACCCACCTGATCCCTCAAACTAAGTTTCAGATAATGAACACAATTCTTAATTGGGCAGAGATTAAAAGAAAGTCATCCGGTCTCCTTCCCTTGTTCTTCCCACCATCTCACCATCATTCTCACTTTGCAGCATTAGATTTCTGCTCGGACATGAAGTAAAATATTTTTCTTGTTTATCAATTCATTGGAGGTAGATGACTCTGAGAGTGTCACAGATTGACCTGTGGTGGAGTCTGCACTCGAGCAGGCAGTGGTCTGGTACTCAGTCTCCAAAGAGGTCTGAATTCATCCACAGTGATGTCCAAATGACTGCTCACAATGCTGAGTGTTAAGATGGTTCACAAATACAAAAAACAGAAAAATTCCACAAAAAGTAAACACATCACCCAGCGGTCAATTTTTACAGAGTAAAGTTCAGAGCAGGTTTAAATTACAAAGAGATATTTATCAATAAAATGAATGGGCAAGAGAAACAAAGGCAAATGGATTTGGAGGGAGGAAAATGTCACCTTAACGACTTTGAACTTATAAAGAAATACAAAAATGTACTTTATAATTGCTTAAAAGCTGAAAACAGCACAGATCCAAAGAAATTTGGGAGCCTATCAACATAGATAAAAGACCATAAGATGTGGCAAATCCCTCTGAACTGCAGGTGTCTGCAGTCTTTCTCCATTTAAATAATATTCAGTTCCGTTATTCTTCCTGCCAAAGTGCACAACCTCACATTTTCCCACATTATATTCCAGCTGCTAAGTTTTTGCCCACACCCTTAACCTGTCTGTATCCCTCTGTAGACTTTTTATGACATTCTCACCACTTGCCTTCCCACCTATTTGTGTGTCAAACCACAATCTTGATAAGAGTATATTCACTTCTGTTATCTAAATTGTTTATAATGTAAATAATCCTGAGCCTAGCATTAATTCCTGTGACAATCCACTAGTTGCCAACCTGAAAATGACTCACTAATCCCAAACCTCTACTTTCCAGTAGTAGACCAATCCAGTATCCATGGTAATAAATTACTTTGGCAGGTTCCCCTTTATCTATCCTGCTTGTTACTTTCTCAAAAATTATAATGAATTTGTCAGTGATGATTTCCCCTTCATGAAGCCATGCTAACTTTTCTTGATTATATTATGTATTTTGAAGTGTTCTGCTACAACATCTTTGGAATAGATTCTCAAATTTTCTCAATCACAGATGTTAAGCTAACTGGCAACATTTACCTGTTCTCTGTCTCCCTCCCTTTTTGAATAAGGGTGTAACATATGTAGGTTTCAAATGTTCTGGGACTTTCTAATACATTGCACTATCTCTGCAGCTACTTTCTTTCAAAACCTATGATGCAACACATATGGTCCAGGGGACCTATTCACCTTTAAAGCCATTAATTTGCCGAATACTTTTTCTCAAGAGATAGTTATTGTGTTTATTTCCTGCCCTCATGCCCCAATACAACCTTTGCTCCATAATTAATTAATATTTTATGAATGCTATTTATGTCTTCTATTGTGATAATTAATTCAAAGTATTTATTCAACTCCTTTCCCAGTTCCTGGTTTCAATTATTATTTTCCAAAATTCATTCTCTATGGATCCTAAGTTCATTTTGACCTCTCTTTTCCCTTTCATACATTGAAAGAAGCTCTTACTATCCTTTTTCTATTACTTGCTATTTCACCCTGAAAAATTTATTTTCCATACTTTTATGGATCATCTTTTGTGATTTTTAAAAATTCCCAATCCTCTATCTTACTACTAATCTTTGCCACATTATATGCTTTTATAGTTCCAACTTGATTCGATCCTTAACTTTTTTGGTTAATCACAGTCAGTTATCTGCTTCCTAGAATCCTTCTTTGTCACTGGGACATATTTTTGTTACGAATCATGAAATATTTTCTTAAGCATCTGCCATTTTTGCTCAACTATCTTTTCTCTAAAACTCCTTTCCCAGTCTACTCCAGCCAACTCTGCCCTGATTTCTTTGTGATCACCCTCCTTAAATTTTGCAGTTATTTCTGAGCAAGATTTCTCATCCATAAACTGAATGCTAAATTTTACCATGTTGTGGTCATTGTATCCTTGGTGATTTGTTTTAAACTCCTTGATCATTTATTAAACTTGCCTCACTGTACATTATCAGATGCTAAATAGCCTAATCCCTTTTTGGACCCGCAACACATCGATCTCGGAAACTGTCCGAAACGCACACGATGAATTCTCTCTTGTGGCCATCCCTGGAAATTTGACTGTTTCAGTCTACATGAAGATTAAAATCTTCAGTGATTAATGTGTGTCTTTTTGACATGCCCTCATTATTTCCTTATTGATCCTCTGTCCAACACTATAGCTACTTTTGGGGCCGAGAGGCTACTTCCACCAGTGACTTCTTTCCCTTGTTATTTCTTATCCCCACCCATATGCATTTTACAACTTATGATGCAAGATTATTTCTTGCTATCATAACTATTCCATCTCACATGAACAAAGTGACTTCACCATCCTATCGGTTGTCCTTTTGAAAAGTCACATAGTCCTGCATATTTAGTTCCCATCCTGGATCTCCTGGTAACCATATCTCTGCAATGGCTGTAAAATCATACCGATTACCCTTTCTTTCTGCTGTTAATTCATTTATTTTGTTCCAAATACCATGTCATTTCCCTCTTTGACCCTATTAGCTGCTGGTTTTCTTTGTTTGTACACTCTGACCCCTGTTTTCCCACTCTGCACATCATTAACCAAACAAATGTCCTACAATACAGCCATATACTTCTGTAAGCCTATCTTTGACCTCTCCTAAATCCCCCCTCCCTTCTCCAACTCAATTAGTTTAAAACCCTAGATAACAAGCATGGGGCTGGATGAACACAGCAGGTCAAGCAGCATCATAGGAGCAGGAAGACTTGACGTTTCGGGCCTAAACCCTTCATCAGAAATGGGGGAGGGGAAGAGGGTTCTGAAATAAATAGGGAGAGAGGGGGAGG